>CAKNET010000029.1:280590-364775 GCA_930272545.1 Sphaerostilbella broomeana
CCCCCCCCCCCCCCCCCCCCCCCCCCCCCCCCCCCCCCCCCCCCCCCCCCCCCCCCCCCCCCCCCCCCCGGGTGGATGCGACGGAGACATAAACTTCCATCCATCCACCCATCCAAGTCCGTCTGGCGTGCATCCCACATGCGAAGCAAAGGAAGATGAACGTATAATAAAAATAAAATAAAATAAAAAATAAAATAAATAAATAAATTAGTATGATAATAGTTCTTTTTCCGCAATCGCCCAAGCAAAGGGGCCCCACGCCAATAGACAGCCCCAAACCCCGATTGGTGTGTGAATGAGAGAGAGAGAGCGAGAGAGAGACTATGTGTCTGCAATCTCGGAGCATTACAAGATCCAGCTGTGCAAAATAATAAAAATAATAATAAGAATACATAAGCAATTAACCAAATATAATGATAATACATACCTAGGTACTACGTATAACATTTTAAAAAAAAGAGGAGACTCGCCACAGATCTATCTACCTCCTGATAAACGAGATAACCCAAAAGAAACCACAAGCCCTCCACCCAGATTGGCCAGCCTTACACTCTTTCTCGTCCTGTTTGAAGATTCAATTGCGTCGCCGCATCTCGGCCGTCCAATCACAATCACCTCCCCCTACATGTTATTATTCCGTGGGGACTTGTTTTGGGGTTTTCCCAGGGGTATTTGCGCGTAATAATACATACATCCATGGATTAGGTAGGTATGTATGTACCTACAACTATAGTAGGCTGGTAGGTACTATGAGTAGAAAGAGCCTTTTTCTTGGCTTGCAGGGCCGTTACCGGGGCGGTGGCATGTGTCTCTGGGGTCCTTCCATTTTTTAAAGTAGGTACATACCTATGTATATATATAGGGATATGCCTATTGCGGAAGTTGGCAGTTTGTAGCACGTGCAACGGTGAATTACCATGTGCATTAATCATATAAGCTACCTAGAGGTATGCACAGTTATGAAATTACCATAAAGATAGTATATCTAAAGATAAAGATAAATATATATATATATATATATATATGTATATATATAGGTATGCATACACCTTCATCTACGTACACCTACACCTACACGTCTCTCGCTCGCCAGCATATTTCAATATTCAAACCTCCAGTTGTACGTACCTACCTCCCTATCTAACGTCCATGCATTACCCCCTCCAATAACCTAAAACACCCACACCCCAATGCACCACCAATAACGCTTATCTGATCTCCCATCTACCAAACATCCCACGCCCTTCCCCACGACCACCCTGTCCAATCCCTCTCTCACTCTCTTTCCCTCTGCCGCCTCTCTATTCCGATTTCTCCCATTCAATCACCCAATTCCTGTTTTGTGTAGCAGCCTTGTTTTGAAACCCCCCTCCAGCGGTATCGGAGCACATCGGGTGCGTGGTACAACAACCTGTATGTATTGTATTGTATTAGTCGTAATTTTATATCGCGCTATCATCTGGGTGCGTCCCTCTAAAGGGAAGAAAAAAAAAAAAAAAAAAAAAGAGCTAATGCACCAGCCACTATCGTCAGCTCAGAGCTCCCCCCAACCATCCACATTGAACAGCGCTGCCGCATTCGGAAAACCGGCCAGCAGCTTAGTTTTCATCCCATCCGGGCTCGCGCGCGCGGGACGGCAACGTCGTTCAGTTGTTTAGAGTTTGGTGTTATTGAATCGTGCGTTATTTTCGGGCAGCGCGACGTTTCCCACACTTGGACGCTTCCTGCTGCTCTCGCTCATGGATTTACTCCTACCCCAACACCCTTTGATCCATCCTTCGGCCGACAGCGCACTGCACAGCACAGCACACTTACACCTCGGAGAAACAACAGCCCACCGAACGGATATACGCGGCATCTCCGTGCTTTGCACCCCCAAAGTGTAGCAGAGGGATCCTATTCTCCAATTCTTCTAATATATGCATGCATGCATGTAATTGATTGTTGATACACTGCTCTAAACAAACATACGATTCATCGGATAAGGCCCGCAGAAAAAAAAGCCTCCCTCACAAGGAAATCAGGAGAGCTGATAAGATTATATAACAAGGCAACAAACACATGCCTTCTTTTTCCATCTCGCTTCAAGAAACGCCACCCAATGATTAGTACTGGTACTTTGGTCTGAACAACAAAAAACAGGACAAGACATAGCCGTCGTCATCATCATCCATAGATTCCCTTTCCTACCAAATAGCCGCCTGATCTGCGTCAAACCTCGACAGTTCTTTGCCCGCGTCCTCCAGGTCCTTCTTCGCCTTCATCCGCATGTAAAATATGGGACAGTCCTTGCTGCTGCAAATGACCTCACAGTGCATGCTGCCCTGACATCGCTGGCACTGGGTCCACAAGCGCCCGAATCGCACCTCTAGATCTGACACCTTGTCCAGCGTCTTGTTGTATAGCTCTCCCACCCGTGGCGCGCAGTCAGAGCATACCGCGCCTGCGCTCTCGTGCTTGCCCGTCAGAGGCTTCTTGCACCCCATGCATGTCTGTGTCTTCTTGGCAAACTTCATGAGACCACCAACCGATGGCGCTGCTACTGAGATTGTCCTCGTGTGGTCTCCCGTTAGCAGTGACCTTGCTTTTGTTTCTCCCAGGATGGGCTCAAAGATTCGTCCCAGCGGCTTAGCTAGCTGGTTGTCCAAGTAGTACTTGGTGTCGATCGGCACATTGTTCTCCAAAACGTAGATGGGGTCCTCCGACTTTTCAAAGTTCTTGGCACCAGCCGCTCCTCGAACCATGACATATGCCACTCGGTCGCCAAGCCCGGGCGCTGAACCAGCATCTCGCTTCTTCATTCTCAGAGCTAGTTCCACATGCGCCTGCTTCGCTGCATAGTCATCTTTCGTCAAGGCCTTTGTAATGACGAGCTTCGACATGTCAACCTTGTTCTGCAGCAAATCTGCAATTGTGTCTTTGACATAGCTGATACCCAGTTAGCAAAACATAATCCCAGATCCCCGAAGATGCCCGCTTTAACTTACACTTGTGCACCTGGAACGTCCTGGTCAATCAAGATCATTCTGAGCACCTTTTCGATAACGGTTTGCACCAACAAACAATTGTCTCGTCGCACCGTCTCTATACCTTTGGTATCCATCTTGTCATACTTCTCCGTCTGTGTCCAGTACAGCCCAGCATATCGCTTTTTGTTGATGAGCAGGTAAGGAAAGTATACCTTTTCGAATTCGAGCTTGATGGGCTGCAAGAATTTAGAAGATACGTATCCGGCAGCCTCTTCTCCTAGCTTCATCGCTTCTGCCAAGTCTTTGGTTCCAAATTTGACCATGACGGAATCAGTATCACCATATATAACTTGGGCGTCGTGCGAGTAGCCGTTGGCAATGTTGTATTTACTTTCCACCTCGTGCTTTGTCCTCTCAATCATTTCACGACCAAAACTGGTCGTGCTACTGGCAATTGGAAGACACGGTAGTTTTCCAGTTGTCGCGCCTGTTAAACCGTAGACAGAGTTGGCACTGATTTTCAGGGCCAATTGTCTACCGTTCAACACAGCTTTCTTGAATGGATCTGTCTCCTTTGCTAGTTCTCGCTTCGCCTGCTTTCTGGCAGTAAGCAGTTCCTCCAAAATCTGTGCTAGCAAGCCCTTTCTCTTTGTCGCGGTCACGAATTGATCCCCATTTGGCGTAACAATGTAGTCCTCGTCCTTTTTGAGCTGGAATTTCTCGACATCGCCAGGCTTAAGCAATGTTGTGTAGCATAGGTTATGCGCTTGGATAATACTGGGATATAGTGAAGCAAAATCAAGCGTGGCAATTGGCACATCGTAGTAGCCTCGTGTAGGCTCAATGACGGTAGCGCCTGTATACTGATCATCACTTCCCTGGGCAGTCAAATTCGGAATGACTAGCTTCTGTTCTAATGCTTTTCGGAACAACTGGCTGACGAATTTGATCTGCTGTCCACGGGAGAGCAAAAAGTTGAACGGTACACCTGTGACTCTGGCCATTTCAGTGTAGTTTTCGAGACATGAAAGCTTGTCCATCAACCGCTGAGGTAGGTATGCATCCTTGAGACAGTATAGAGCGAGACGACGGCGCGATTCTGGTGTTCCATTGAACAATTCCGTAATAATACTGTGGTGCACGTCCTCTTTCTGCTCACCCAGGAAGTGAGAGCAGACAGAATTCAACGTGTAGCTTCGCAAGTGGTGATCACGCTGAATGAGTTGCAGTAAGTCAAGTTGGAGTCTACCATTTGTGTTGGTAGCTTTGGTGTCTCTGTTGCCGATTTGCTTGCTTGAAAATTTGGTCTCCTTGGATTTGGATGGTAAATTAGGAAGACGGGTCCAGTATTCGAAACGTTGTACCTTGAGGTGTTTGGCCCGTTCTAGTAAGTATGGGAAATCAAAGTTGGAAATGTTGTATCCAATGATGATGTCGGGATCTACTCGAGATAAAAATTTTGACCAGTCGCCAAGCATCTTTTCCTCCTTCTCATAGTCCAAGATTTCTGTGGCCACGATGGAGCTTGTTTTCTCTAAACAAAAGACGTTTCGAATAAAAGGCTTCTTTTCTCCGTATTTTGTGACAACGTTGGCAATTTGGATAACAGGGTCCATGTTGGCCTCTGGAAAGATTCCTTTGCGTCCAGCACACTCGATATCAAAGGACAGAATACGTAACGGTGCCATCTTGGCCCATTCACCTTCTGGCTTATGGGCAATTAGATCGGTATAGCTGACTTCCGCCTCGATTTGACAGTTGGATTGTCGGTTGTGCTCGGGGATTAATTTGTACAGACCTGCGGGAGCTTCAACCCACGACATGCCTTGTATCTATGGGGTGTTAGAATTGTAATGTATTGAAGTAGGGGGGGGGGGGATATTCTTACTTTGCAGTCTACCATGAAGCGTAGCACATATTGAATGTTATCATAGGTTCTTAGACCGCCTTCCAGAGTGCCCCACATTCCCTTCCAATTCGCATGGCCGTCTTCAATGGTTGACCTGACGGTATTGATGAATTTGGGATCGGTAACGGTGACTCTCAGATAGGGGCTTTGAACATTCCCCTGATAGGTGTAGATATCTTCCCTCATGTTCAACGCTATTGAGTGGATCGCGGGTTGGTGCTGGGCAATCTGCGTCTCGAGATATGCCTTGAAGGCAGCACAATCCTTTGACTGAAAGGACAACGGCGCAGGAACATAGAGGTAGTGCTTGAAGTCGGTGACGTGCAGCATGGTCGAATAGCCTTCCTCTGTGACGCCAAACAGCTTCACGGTAGCTCGTCCACCGTGCAGTGTCCCTTCCTCCGCATCAATGGACTGGAAGCAGAGGCTGTCCCGTTCTGGGACAAAGTCCGTCACAGGCGGTCTGTCCCATGCTTGATCCTTTTCTGTATTCTTACGCTTGAGATCTGAAATGTCCTGGCTAAGTTTCTCGAGGACTTCGGATTCGAATGTACTCTTGGGTTGACTGGATGCTAGCTTGGATCGAGGATCCTTCTGTGAGCTGCTAAATCGGGGAGGGGCAGGAGACGAGGTGAACACATCCGTCTTGCGCTTCTTCGCGGACGACGGGGACGATGGGGGGATGTTCTGGCGAGTGCGGGACTCGCCCAGCACTCGCTTCTGGGGAACAACTGCAGCGGCCATGGCAAGCTCTTTAAATGAAGAGAGAATTGGAGCTAGAAAGACTAGAGATAGTCGTGCCTCGTCATGAAGCTGCCTGGTTGCAGTTTGTGTTTTGGGAGTTGATTAATTGATGAGCAAGTTACCAAGTGGCAGCATAGAATTATTGTGAGCGACACGAACAATAGCTAGGCCCACTGAGAGGTACGCGACTTTCTGAACCGTGACGTGACTTGACCCACCTCTCTGTTAAATGGGCTATCACGTGAGTTGGCGTTTCTTGCGGTCTGATAAATCAGGCAGCAATATATCTTACCGCACCCCGCATTTTTCATGTGTCTAGCGGCCGCTAAAAGATAGCCAAGGAGCAGACAAAAGAGGAGTCCAACAATTTAACGACACTTCCCACTAGGTCTACAATGGCACAAGACGTGAATTTCTTGGAATCGAGTTCTATCATAGGTTATTGAAATATATTTCTATGATGATATTTACGCTGCCTTTGCAGAAAGCAATAGGTAGATGCGTATATAGTTACTTTCCCTTAATATACAAAGTCCAACCATTTACTATTGTCACAGAAATTCGAGCTTTCCAAACATCACAACACCCTAACCTACCTTATCTCCTCACTTTACAACGAGCCATCCTATGCTTTGAAACCCATTAGCCTTTCTTGTTCAAAGAGAAGTTAATTCTATGACACAAAAATGGAAAATAATGTAAATGTCAGACATCCATTCTACAAAGGCTCCACAGCCGCGTCCCTTTCGAGATCATTCAGGTAAGCCATGCATTAAGATGGTTCATCACGAAACACAAAAACAGAAAAGTCTAGTTTTGCGATTCTTACCTCTGAAAAATCAAAAGGATAGCTGCTTTACCGTTGGTAATGTGGCGTGAACAGCATCATTGCTCGTCTCTCAACCAGTGACGTTGGACTCATTGGATATGAAAGAGAGACATGAGATTTTATCGACACCATATATGGAGGGATGACAGAAAACTAAAAGGAAAGCAAGGCAAGAGTTCTTTCTGACGGGACGTGGCTGGAGCTTTAAATCATCAACAATTTCCGTGGCGTCCGCTGCCCTCGTTTTCTGTTACTAATTTGAGGCAAAGATCGACACATTGTCGCCTGATGTGCAGCTTGGCAACTTGTTGGGTGAAACAAGGCCATCTCACAGCCTATTACTACCTATTGCTACCTATGCCAAGTCATGCAGGTATTGGTGCGCAGCCTCCCCCCTAGCTTCATAACCTCGAAAAACCAATCCCCGTTGAACGGACATCATGAATCTAGTGATACTTCCATGTAGAAGACACAAAAACCAAACAAAAATTCAACCCATAATCATATTCTATGAACAAACAAAGTCCAACTCCTACTTCATCTACCGTTCTCATGTTTGCATGCACCACGCAAAATCTCACTCGACCTTGAACGCCAACGCTGTGTGATATAAGCAAGTCCGCCTCTCCACGGCCCCGTCCTTTATGTTTTGTAACCAAGTGTCTCGGATTCGCATTACAAACATTACTACGCAAATAGATCCGATGTTTCCGTTATTCTGCTTCATTACTGCTGTTGAATCGTTCCTAGATCGCACCATCCGTTGACAGGCTGTAATGTCATTAGTTTCTATCGTACAAAGAATCAAGAAAGGTGGAGACAATTAGTGACTCACCAGGCAACTCAGGTACTTGCACCAGCTGCAAGTGTTGCCAACTTTGTAAAAGTTGTTCAATAGGACCACAAAGACAACAATGATGACGACTAGAGCGGCCGCTCGCACAATCCACCAAGCCCACCACAAAGGCTTTCGTCCCTTGAAGAAGCCCACCGGGTTCTTGTGGAATGGAATTGTCTCCGGCACAGGAGCACCAGGAACAGCTGAATAGGATGCCTCTGCATCAATCCTGCGTCGTAGAGCGTTGGGGGAATGGAGAACACAGACGCCCAGAGCCAAACCCATCAAGAAGCCGCCAATATGTGAAAAATTGTCCAGGCCGGGAAGCAAGCCAAGAACGAACGCAATCACCATGTCGAGAATGATGAAAAGCAGGTCCTTGACCGGGCTTTTGCGATCTTTCCACGAATAAAAAAGATCTAGCAAGGTGAGGGCAATGATACCAAACAACGACCCGGAAGCACCCGTGGAGGCAATACCAGGAGCGGCAAAGTTTCCACCCATTACGAAGCCAAAGATCCCTGCGCTCATATAAACCAAGAAGAAACGGATCGGCCCAATGGCCACCTCCATTTCTTTTCCAACTGTGAGTTGGAGTAACAAGTTGAATCCAATATGAATTAATCCGGCGTGCATAAATATCGGAATAATGAAGCGGTACCACTGGTTGGGTCTTGGGTCTTGGTTCTCATCGCCCTTGAACAGCGGGTCGGGGACGCCGCCAAATCCGCAAAGTTCTGACAGAGGACAGACCTGGGTGTTTTCTGTTGCATTGGGACAGAGGAACTGAACTTGGATGGTGGAGCCCTGAATGTCTTTGATGTTGTGCATGCACGGCGCGTATCGAGCTCCCATGTTGATGAGGACTTGTGTTGAAGGCCCGATCATGGGATTGAACGAGGGGTGTATCATGATTGGGGAACCTGTCAAGATGCCTATTGAGTTTGCCTTGCGTTAGCTGCCGCTATCCTCGTTTGCCGTAGTAGTAGGAAGTAGACCACGTAAGACTTACCATTCCGCACGACCTCGCCAATGAAAACGCCAACCTGGATCAACGAGAAGAGGTAGACGATCCAGGGAATGCGCCTCCTATTAGAACCGAGCATTCCCAACTCTCCTAGCCGAACCTTTCCCCTCCCGTTCGATTGCTGGTTCAGCGGCCGCTGGGGCGCCTCATATATGTGATCGGTACCATCGGGGACCTTGCCCGGATGATCTTGAAGGGGAATACCATCGGTCCTGCCTACACCATAGTATCCCGTGTCCTGGTAGAAGCCCTGCTGCGAAATATCACTACTGCTGGCCCCTGGCTTCGCGTTCGCCGGGTGTGCGGGATCGTCAAAGACGGTATCGAATGGCGACGGGTCTGTTCGGAGAGGAGGCGGATGCGTAGGAGCGGCGTATGGACTTCCTGAATACGGGGACGGAGCCGTGTCGGGATAGCCTGTGTGATATGACGGTGCTGGAGTCGAGCGCGAAGACAGGTGTGTCTGGGAATCGTAATAAGCAGCTTGGTTGTTGTTTCCTGAAGGGTGGTGCTCATTATTGTAGAAATAGTCGTTGGCGGCCATGGTGGATGGGTTGGTTCGTCGGCTAGCTCGCCGCGTAGAGAGTAAAGGGGAAGCGAAGAGACAAAGCCGCGGAAGAAAAATAAAATTCCAAGAAACCCTCTAAGCAGTCAGACGATGGAAGTTGCCGAAACGAGTGAATAAATTCTTTGCTCTAATTTTTTCTCTCTCTTGTTTTTCCTCTTCCCGCGAGATCACAAGCCAGTGCTGAACGAGCGCGAAGTTTGGTGCAAGAAAAGAAAAGCCCGTGGCCGACCACAAACAGCTGCAAGTAAGCCTTATTCGGGGCAGGTGGCGATTACGTAGGACGAGACGCAAAAAAAAAAAACACCGTGGTATGGATGAAGCACTGGACCTTGAGACCTTAGGGACCCTCAATACTGTAGGCTAGGTGCCTGCTAGGTGGTGCGACCCCTGGCGTGCCGCTGGACCGTAAATTACAGGCGGGCTGCGTTTCAGACTTGGATCAAGCGTTAGCAGTTGAGGAACCAATGAGGCAGCATCAAAGCACCAGTGATGAAACGAAAGGCTAACAAGTGAGTGTGTGAGCTTGTGCAAAACCGGAGAGAGCGAGAAAAGATCGCACAAGCAGAATGACGAGGGTTTGCGAATAAATCAGCAGCACAAGAGGACGAATAGATCATATGATATTTTTTTTTCTTCAAAATTGCCCAGCTGGTTTCTTCAAATAGCCATCCATCCAGTGACGGGTGGGTCGTCAACAAGAGTGGCTGGGCTGTGCTGTGCTCAGCTTTTACTGGGGCGTGGTTACGTCGATCGAAGGAGGCTCAGAACTCCAGTGCATCCATTTGATCCATTGGCTTTTTCATTTCTTGGTCTGCCTCTAGTGCTATACTTAATCCTTCGGCTCCCGCTGGTGGTGCAGAAAGTCGAGGGTCGTTCATTCTAACGTGGCTCCACAGTGGAAGCTAGTGCGTGATGACCGCGTGCTTTACGGAGTACTGGTTAGCCACTTGGGCTTTTTTGCCCTTCGTATTCGCGGGCGTCTTTGGGCTCATTCTCATTCACGATGAACGTTTTCTTTCTGTGTTCGAATCGAATCGAAAATCTATTAATAGATTTTCACTATATGATGTCAATTTTTCTTGGACATGTGGGGACGGATAGTAATGCGCCCGTACGGATGAATCACGGATCACTGTTCATAGCTGTTGCGGGTACAAAGATTGCACTGTACAAAAGAGAAACTGTCAAGAACAAACAAACGATGTTATCGATTAAGAGAAACCCCAAGTTAGTGCCAGGGTCTCGTCCTGCATCACTTCCGCCGCCGGCCCGACGGTACCTCCGCTGGCTCGGTTAACGCCACAGAACTGGGTCTGCTGACTGCATAACCACGACGATTCCATGAGGTGGTCTTGATCGCCATAAGAATCTATTTCGTCCTTTAATTATGGCACTGCTACGTTGAAGCTGAACAACGGCTAGGGGCATATGTTTCTCTTATGTGTATGGGCAGAGATACACATGGTAACACTATATATTGCATCGTAAAAAGACACAGACAATTCGTCACCCGAATAACCAAACGACGTTGGAAAGGATTAAATAAAAAGAAAAAGAAAAAAAAGGAGTGGGGGAGAACAAAAGGGACAAAAAATTTGATATTCTATTTGGAGATTTGTCGACATAATTGCCTCTTGAGCTTCTCGTCCATCCACCTTTTTATCTATACCAAAAACCCATACACATATCATACACTCAGTAATTTTACATTGACAGATGCCGTTTCATCGAGCTCATAAGCGTATCCCCAATAGAACCTTCTTCATCACTTCTTTTCTTCCCCTTCCTTGCCGTTGGGACTCTGCTGGTCCGTCTTCTTGGCATTTCCTCTCCAGTCACCACTCCACACGTCGGCAATCTGCTCAAAGATAACATCACTCATGCCTTTGCCTTCTTGGAAGCTCTTGCGGTGTTCCTCTGCCCTCTTTTCCTTCCAATCCTCATCCTCTCCTCCCATCCATATATCCTTGATGAGTCCGCCCTTTTTGGATTCCCGTTGCTTCTGGGCTGCCTCTCTCTCCCGCTGCTCCCGTAGGAGCTGCTGTGTTCGCTTCGCACCCTCGGGAAGACCAGTATCAAATATCGAACCGACTCTATTCCCGAATCGTGCATAAATGGACTGCCCTGTGTATTCGTATGCCAGTTGGTTGCTGCAAAGAGAAAACGTTCCCATCAGGACGAAGAGTCGAATGTCGGCCTTCCGCGGAGGCAGCAGCATAGCTAGCGGTGTGAGTACCGCTCCTGCAAGCGCCACATTGTGGATGAACTCGTTGCGCGGCGGTAAAGGAGGCTGCGACTGTTCACTCATTTTTGCTGATCGCTAGCTTTGTTGTGTCGTTGTTGTCTCTCGTCGTTGTCTCCCGTTGTTGTCGTTGGAGGTAAGCCTGGTGACAAAACAAGCCAAGCGATTCTATGTGATAGGGCGTTCAAAAATAGAGTTTCATCGGCCTGTGTGTTAGGCGAAGTAGCAGACCAGTCCCCCCTGCGCGACACAGCTGCAAACCTTGGAAGAAAGTTGACGGCGATTGTTGGGCATGCATCGGCGAAGAATCGCCAGGGAATGCGAGATGGCTTGAGGCGTCGCAACTTTTTTACGGGTCTAATGTAAGGCTGACCAATAGAGCTGTAGTCCCAAGCGCTATAGGAGGGGGAACCAGCCAGACAATATTCAGAGCTTCAATAATCTCCCCCCACATAGGGTTGGCTCTACGCATGACTAAAAGTTGCAACAATTGGACATCTAGCTCATCGCCCGGAACTATTCCCCTAAATCATAAATGTTTTCCCCCGACGAACCAACAGACTACCATCCTTGTATCATCACGGAGATAATGAGAACTATCGGCGTTTGCTGCACATGGACAATGCAGCTACCTCTTTCTGTGCACAAACTGCAGCCTGCTTGACGCATCCTTGAGACATTCGCAGTCAAAGTGAACTCATTGAGTTCGGACTTATGCTCAGGCTAGTAGGTCAAGATTCCCCCAACAGATTGATAATGGCTTTTCCCGTTTACTGTCCGGGCCATTTTCATGGCGAGAAGTCCTGGGAAGCTTCAATAGACGCGGGTACCAGAATCGTCCATTGAGTTAGAATTGCTGATAGAACACCACGAAAAAGTTTCATTGGCACACGACATGAAGAAGCAAGCATTTCAGGCCTCCTTAAGACAGCGGTGAGGTCACACAAGAGGATGATCGGCCCAGGGAAGGCGTTCTGATTGGAAAAGCCCACCCGTTCGTTAATAATGGGCTTTTACTGAAATTGACATCGAACTGCGAATCGGCTGCCGATGGGAGAATAGTGTCATCGTTATAGGACCATGCTACATTACAGCTCGTCAAACAATTGATAAAGATCACGAAATCGGCCCTAGGGGAAGCGTTCCGTCGAAGCCTGTTCATCCTGCGGCAGCATGAGCACGTGGGTCAATCAATGATCGCATTTACGCCATGACACAGCCTTGTTGGTCGAGCGGGCATTGCATGATTCGCTGCGAGATCAATATGACGAATCATAAAGATCGCTTTTAAAAGGCAAGCCACGATGCTGCCAATGCATGGCTTTGGACACGATCGAGCAACGGGAGGCCAGCATCAACAAGCAGTCATCGGGAGAGTGCCGTCCAGTCCAACTTGTTAAGAAACACCTAATCATACACACAATACCTCGAATCCCTTTGATCAATTTAAGGTATGGTTTTAGGGTCGGCTGCAAAAAAAAAAATAACAAAAAAAATGACAGATGTCGTCGTGAAGGGCTTCTGCCCCGTCTAAGGAGAAACCCACATGTTAGCCGCCGGCTCTTCAACGCTCTGCCCTAGTCCGGTATGCAAAATGAAACAGTGGCATTTTGAGTATTATGCACTCACCGGGCAAGTGTCCCTCACGCCGCCTGAAAAGCTCCCTCCACCCGAACATACTCGACAACTACTCAAAAGAGGATACAGCAAACCAGAAATCCTGATCTACATGGCTTTCTCCTTCTCTTGTTCCTCCAGTGAGGATGCTCGGGTAGGGTCTCAAATTTCCGAGACAAGCAGTATGCAAGCTGTCAAATCATGCCGGGCTGGGGATTGGAAGCTTGACTTGACAAGATTAACATGGGCCCGTCAGGACAAGTGGACCTCCAGGCTAACCCCTCCCACCAGCCGGGCCTCCGGTTCTATCTTGCTATCCCCTCTGCCCCTCAAGCCCCGAACGCTGCTCAACGGGCTTCAAGGCGCTCGCTATACCTATCTAGGGCACTAAGGCGCCTGGACTCTCCCTTATCACCTCCCTAACAGCCCTGTAGGGACCTGCAGGATGGGGGCGAAGAGTCGAGTTTACGACGACTGCAGCGGATCCCATTACGTCTGAGGCACCGTACGGAGCACGCCGAGAAACACACATTGATGACCCGAAAAGACTTGTTAAGCCCATGTATCTACAGGGTACCCAGGTAATTTCAGGTCAGACGGCTGTACCATGCACTGGCGGTACCAGGTCGCCGGCTTGATTTCAGAGGAGGTCCAATATGAGAAGTACTACCGCCTCTGGACAGACCCTTATTATTCGGCACTCTCGTCACAAACAGTGGGTTCCCTGATTTAGCTGCGTGATTAGCCCCCGAGCATAGTGCCTCGCCGCACCCTGTAAGTCACCTAACCCCTCCGGGGCTCTGCCTCAGAGGGCCACTGGCAGTGCCTAAAACCGATCTGATCCCCCCCGCCAGATCGGCCAGAGAAGCAACACCGTTTTTGACGTTTCCTCTTCATCTCGTCTCGCCCTTGCCCACCGCAGCAGCTGGAAATTTGCAAACAAAATCTTAACTCTTCACCTATTGAACGGAGTCGAACTCGCCGACTCCATGAGTGTCTGCTTGACTGCCGTATCTTTGGAGCGTATGCGCCGCTCTCACTCGTCTCACCCAGCTCGCCATGTCTGCCACTGATCCACAATACAAGCCAGCGATGATGGCGGCGGCGGCAGAGGGATCCTACCAAACTCCAGCTGCCACCCCGGCCTCAGACTCTTCAGCTCCGACTCCGCCGCCTGCCAGTTCGGGTGACCTATCTCCTAGTGCTGCTTCTGCTGCTGCTTCTGCTGCGTCCACGACTGCCGGTGCCAATCAAGGCCAAGCAGCGGCCAAATCTGCAAAGCGCGGCCGAAGAAGCAACCCCAAGGTCAAGACCGGGTGCTCCAACTGCAAGTGAGTTCTTGATGCGTATTAGCCCTCCAACTCGTCCCTCCTGTATCGTATCTCACTGATGCTTCTCTACAGACAACGGCGGATCAAGTGTGATGAAAAGCGTCCAGAATGCTCTCAGTGTGTAAGGAGCAAGAAGGCCTGCACTGGCTACCCAGCACCCAGTCGAAGTGCCAGGACTGCCGTTGATATTCGCATTGCGCCGAAGCCATCGACACCTGCAGTGGCACCAGGATCACAGCAGCGGTTGCAGCCAGCGCCGACTACCATCGCCAGTGCTTCGAATACAACTAGTCTTTTGCTGCAAGGCCACAGCGTGGTCTTGCCTCCGCGTCGTGCTAATCGCCGTCGAAGGCAGCAGAATCCTCGTGTGCCCAACCTAACGACGCCGACCATCTACCATCCGTCCCAGGGTATGGCCCTGATGCATACCGAGGGCCTGTACTTTGAGCTCTTTCGTGTTCAGACAGCATCCGAGCTGTCCGGATACTTCAATTCGACCTTTTGGACTCAGCGCGTTTTGCAGGAATGCCACTGTGAGCCGTCTATCCGCCATGCTGTCGTGGCTCTGGGCGCATTGTACAAGACTCTTGAACAGTCTTGTGAACCCCAATCAGCACCTCTCCCGGGCACTATGAGTAGGCTTGATTCCGTCATGTGTCATTGGCAAGTGGCTGTCAGGCAATACTCGGAAGCCTGTAATGCCATGTTGCTCCTCAACAATGATAAGCTGTCTAGTAATAGGACCCGTCTCATGGCCAGCGTCCTACTGGCTTGCTTCGACTCATTTATTGGCGACCACAAGCAAGCCATTGTTCAAATCCAAGCTGGCCTTCGTTTGCTTGGGCGCCTTCAGTATGACCAAGCTAATTCCTTCAACCCTGGTGAGAGTGTAGAAGAGGATCTCCTCGTCATCTTCACGAGGCTGGCCATTCAGGCAAAGTCCTACGACATGGCCTTCCATTTCCCACAGCCATATGTGATCCATCTTGGCCCTCAAGGTTGGAGAGATCCTTCTTCACCAGTTATTGATCCAGGCTCTCCCAGGCCAGCAAGTCCACTGCCTCTCCAATTTGAGTCGGTTCTGGAAGCTCGGTTGGCCTCGGATAAACTCTGCGAGATGTTACTCCGTTTTATTGAGCACTTGCAATTTGCCAAGACAGAGCCTACCTACACTCTGCCCGCGTCTTGGAGGCAATATGGTGCAACTTTTCAAGGTCAGATTGACGACTGGTCAAGGGCGTTTGAACCCATCTTCCAGTCAAGGTTTGACCCTGGCGTCAGTTTGCTTGAGAAGTCGGGCATTGCAGCCATCAAGATGTTCATGATCAACACGCAAGTGCTCTTTTTGATGATGTTTTGTGATGCCGAGGTCCAGTTCGACGCATTTCTTCCTCACTTCAAGGCTATTGTTAATCTGGGCTGGGAAGTGGTTGGCGATGATGAAAAACGCGCAACTGCGGAACGATGCCCCAACCCGAACCTCTGCCATCATGATCATGGCACGTCCAAAGGAGCTTTCATGGCTGGAAAATACTCTACACGTCATATCAAGCCGAGTTTCTCAGCTGACATGGGTATTGTCCCCCCGCTGTTTGTAGTGGCTACCAAGTGTCGAGACCCAAGTACCCGAAGACAGGCCATTCAACTCTTGAGAAGCAGTTCTCGGCGAGAAGGCATGTGGGACAGCGAACTCACCGCCAACATTAGCCAATGGATCATGCAAATCGAAGAATCGGAGAATCCATTCCCAGCTATGCATGCGCCAGGTGCACCACCCAGTCAGGAGCCCCTCCCCGACAGAGCTATCCCTGAAGAGAAGAGAATCATGGTTCAGGCAGTAGATTTTGACCTTCGAGCTCGGTTCGCTGATCTCAAGGTCGGTTCACGAGCGGTGCGCCAGGGCATGCATGATAGACGACATAAATCTACCCGGATTACGTGGTGATTTAAACAGTCGCACTGCAGCCCCTCACCCCTTTTTTATTTCTCTTCCGATTCATTTCCTACTCCGCCTTTTTATCGAATTATATACCTTTTAACGGAGTTTCTTTCTTTCTTGGGTATATCGTTCAATTGTTTGTTGCATAGCATGAGATATAAAAGTAAGTATGGGACATGAACTCAAGTATGATGATGCGATTTTTTCTTTACGAGGTTGCTTTTACTTAAATTTATTTCACAAATGTGTGATGTTTTTGTTTTTGTTTTATTTAGCCGCCTAGCTTTATTCAAAGAGGCGTAGAAGCCGACACATAACGTTCTCTATTCTGAGGAATTACAAGGGGAATTGTGGAAAAACAGAAAGTGCTCACGCACAGAGGTTGGATTTAATATATCATATATACATATACATCTTACTTTTTTGCATTTGCCATTTCCTAGACCATCAACTTACCGTTGTTTGTTCCCGACTTGCAACCAACGTGACAGTTCGCTCTTCTATTAATATAAGATTCATCCATCTATTTTACAAAATCAAAAACATAATGCCTTGTTCGTTCATAGCGGAGGTAATTCCTCTCTACATATCGGACATTGCAGCCGAAATTTCATCCAGCCCTCTAGACAAGGCGTATGGAAAATGTGCCTACACGGCGTCACCATGTACATTCTCCTGGCAAACACCCCCGCTACAGTGGTATCCTCCTCCCCGGCCCTGACGACCGGCACCTCGAGCACTTCTCTACAAATAGCACAGTCAATTGCGTGAATGCTTCTCGAGCCTCCACTGCGGTACTTGTCATGCTCCTCCACCGTCGCGGTACTACTCCGTCTACGCTCTCGCGTTGGGCTCTCCTCACCCATAAGCCCAATAGGTAGGCCCCCGGCCTCGATATTATCTTCACGCAACACGGGGTGATAATCCCACGCATCAGGCGTCCAGCCCTTTGGAATCCCAAATCTGGGCCCCACAGCATCCTGCGTCACCAGCACAAAGATCTGTATCCAGACCCATGCGACTAGGGCGATAAAGGCCCGGGGCTCAGTGCGCGCAAAGAGGAAGTTATCCGACTTCAACCAGAAGTACGATAGGGGCAGCAGGCGGAGAATGGATTCGCCGACAACAAATTGCCATTTAAGGGCGCGGCGACAATTGCGGATAATGTTGCGGTGGATTTGGGGCACCCAGATGGAGAGGTAGATGAAGGCGCAGATGTTCATGAACCAGGAGCGCACGCTGGCGTACCATGTCATGGAGGAGATGCCGATGAAACTGATGCAGATGCTGACGAGGATGAATCGGCCCATCAGGGATTGGAACGTCTGAGCTTGAGTTGGCGGTGGGGGTGGTCTTACCGTTGTGGTTGTTGCTGGTGTTGTCGCAATACCAGGCACGGCGCTTGCCCCGTCTGTTATGGAAGCGTTGCTGTTTTGCTCAGCAGTTGGTAGGTTTGGCGTTATGGGACCGCGCCCTGCGGTAACGGGCCCAGGGAGAATCGATCCCACGCCGGTGCGGTTGGGGCTAAGGGGTGCTGATGAAGTTGAGCTCGCTGCACCACTGCCTTGAGCCCCTTCGCGGCGAGAGCGAGGCTCGGGGGTTTGGACTTCATGGATCTTGGCCAACAGACTTCCTCCAATCGTTGTCGATAGGAATGATGAAAACATGAGCGTCAGTGTAGGCAAGAAGGTGTGCTTAGCAGTCGAGACCCATGTAGCCGAGGCGCAAAAGGTCATGCCATCAACAATAAGCATCATGCTGATAGTCCAGAAACTGACCCTTCCAAGTGTAGATGGAGTTGAAGTCTCCCTCACTTGGTCCTTGAGCAAGAATACCTGAGCAAACATCAAGACTGCATACACGAGCAGCCAATTCTTGGCTTTGCTAATCTGAACTTCGGATTTGCCGCCAAGGAGATGGTCGGCTTCGCCTGGGGGGAAGTCTGGCGGCCCCTTTGTATCCAAGAAGAAAGCACAGTCTGGGGAATAGATGACTGCTGAAATTTGAAGCTTAGGGATATGAGGGATGGGCGCTCCAAGTGGCGACTCCAGCTCTGACTCTATTGTTCTAAGAATCTCCCCAGTGTCTACTTTCTGGGGGTCTCCCTTTCTAGCACTGAGGCTTTGTCGGTCCGGCGGGTGAACCTGCGCGTATAGTATAAATTCACAATGAGGGGCGGGGGTGACGGTATGAAGCGGGTTCTCAACATCAGAGTTCCACGGCATGCCCTGATCCATATACATATTCCTCTCCTTCATGGCTACTGTCTGTGAAATGGTCTGGTTCAGCAGCCACTGGCTGGACTGAAAGAAATCAGGCCCCGGCGTCAGATGAGGCAGCCCAAAGATGCCATCAAACTTTTCGCTCGTAGTCGTCATCATGATTACCCCTTGACGAGGCCAGTGAACGCCCCAGAGGCGCATTTCCCAATTGAGGCCTGTTCCATCGGTATCCTCTATGGTCACCACGCCCTTGATGTTGCGTATGAGCCCTCCTGAGAGAGGGGCTTCTTCTTTGGGTAGTTGCTCATACTTTGCCACGGTCTTGTTGGCTTCGATATACAGGCTGATTCTGCCAGAGCTGCCAGTCATGTTGCGAGCCCAATCGGTCTTGTCACCGATCCAGTCCATGGATGGCACACTCCGACTTAGATTGTAGCTGCCATGAGTACGAGAGACTGATCCTGCTCGCCGTACCCATGTGCCCAGAAGACTTCCTGACGCATTCGACCAGATGGGCTCTCCTTGCGCAACGTCCCATTGCTGCTCGCCCCCGACCGGCGGGATGGCGTGTCGACTGAGCTGCAGGCCCCTATCGCGAAAGTGACTGAGATCATCCCATGCGAATCCATCTTCCCCTCGGAAGCCCGTCAGATTGACGTATTTGGCATTGCTCGCCTGATCCTCATCGTCCCCGACCTGCGGGGGTGCGAAGTCGCCCCAGTGTGTCGTGTTCAGCACATCGAGGGCAGCATGGTAATGAGCTAGCCTCGAGGCTACAAGATCAGAAAGAACGAGTGATTGGCTCTGGTACTCGCCGTCTGGGAGGAGCAGCCAGATGATGAAGAGGATGAAGAGAAACGCAGCGGCTGGATGTTGGGTCTGCGGCATGCTGCCCAGCGCCAAAGTCGAGAGCGCAGGTCCGTCAGCGAGCTTGCATTATATGGTCTCTGACGGCGAGAGGGGCTTCACGGGATGGGGAGATATTGCTGACGGGGGGATTTCGTGGATTGCCCGCGTACTTGTTGAGTGGAAAGGCGTTGGTAGTACTATGAAGTCGGGTGGATATGCAGGTCAGACAGCTTAGTCGTGATGCCAAGTAATGGTGCGAGCTGTTAGGCTCAAGGCGACGGAGCAGCGATGACGACCCCCCCTCTAGGCTACCTAGGTAGGTATTATGTTCAATACGGTGCAAGCGTGAACCCCAGGGCTGCTAATGGGACGACGGTACGCAGCTGGAGCCCTTCTGTAATAACGGGGAGCCTTCTATGAATCTACCCAGCTCCAGGGCGGGCTCCCTCTAGGCCGTTGGAGACGCCTAATGCTGCCCCCTCCAGGTCGCTGTGCTGACTTTCAGTGACCACCTGCACGCTGATGAGCAGCAAACCAAAACCCGCACTAGCAATAGAGCCTCCTCCAAGTCTCTCCCGTGCGCAGGGCGACTCCATCACACATCCAACAGTCGTCCCCTGGTCCTAAATGTCTAACATTGAGACAGACCTGTAGAGCAACTGACCGCATCTTCCCGTCCAGCTTCATACGGTCCATCGCGTTTGAAAGTTTTATCGTATTCTTGAAATCAAACAACATTACTCTCTATCACACTCTCGGTAACCCGTCTATTCGGCATTATTGACACACCACGATATTGCCCGATTCGTTCACCAACTAGAGAAAAATGTCGAGCAATCGCGATTCTACCGCCTCTAATCCACCGGGGGTACGCCTCAACTCTTCCCTATACATCATCTCCTATCCTTCTCAGCAGATACATGCCCCATTCAACTAGGCATTTCTGGCTACATTTCTTGCCCACCGCATCATCTCTCCTTCCCATGGTCAATGTCGTCGCGTGACCGGGTAACTAACTGACTGAGCGCCGCAGAACTCCGAGGATGGGGGAAATGCCGACGTCACAGCTGCCGTGGAAGAGCTTCTAAACTCCCTTTCTAACAAATTTGCTGGAGTCTCCTCGGAAATATTTGCTAAGAGTATGTACAAGTCAAAACCCTACCTACACACCGACAGCTTACCACTGACACCTGAACCAAGTGGACGAGATGTCACGCAGGCTTGACAACCTAGAAGCAGCATTACTGGAAAACAAGAGCAAAGACGCAGGTGCATCATCTAAACCTTGATGGGGGCAGTGTCCCAGAAGCAATGTATTGGGTGGCATAGACATATCCTAGAGTCAACTCTGTCACACTTAATGGCGTTGAGACTATCTTGATTTTTACTTTTATGGTATATCCGACTTCATAGCTGCGAGCCTAGGTTTTCATACATGATTCTCCATCATTACCCATACCAGACACGCCCATCATTTCGCGTTTTCTTGTTCTTTTCACGCTTTGCTGTCAAAGCTTGGGAACGCTTACAGTTCATCCTTGTCTTCCTGGCCGGCTGCCTTCTTGATAAACTGGCGCAAAACATTGGTCTTGACCGTGATCTCATCCCGCTTGGGAGCGGCCAGCCCGCCCTTGGCGAGAATGCCCTGCAGTCTAGCAAGCTCCTTGGTAACGTAGTTCTCATTCTTGCTCAGCTTGTCAAAGACACGGACGTAGTACTCTGCAAACTTGGTCTGCGCGGCGTCCTTCAAAGTCGTAGCAGCCTTCTTAACTTCCTCCGCAGCTTCCGCAAGCGTGGTCCCGTCAAGGAATTTGGTCACAATGGCATCTAGAGGAGCGACGGTGCCGGCAGCGTCGTCAAGGCCGCCGCCTTCAACACGGTGGGTTCCGGCCTTCTCGTTGATATACTGGATAAAGTCACCCTCGTTTCGGCCACCCTCATATGCGACAGGCTCTTTGCTACCAGCAGGGAAGAATTTGATGGTAGGATAAGATGTGACACCTTGCGCCTCAGCCGTGGCTTTGCTGTTGTCAGCCTCAGCGTCGACTTTGGCAATAACAACGTTGGCATCGTTAACAAAGTCAGTGGCTAGATCCTCCCAAATAGGGGCAAGGTTCTTGCAGTCTGAATGGAAGCAAACATCGTATTAGCAATCTTACAATTAGGCTCAGAAGAGATTGCGATATACTTACGGCCACACCAAGGAGCAGTAAACGATACCAAGACATTCTTGTCTCCTCCAATAGTCTCTTCGAAAGTCTTATCGTTTAAAATAACCAGACTGCTGGGCAACTCCAACTTCTTCTTGGGCTTGACTCCAGTTTTCTCGGTGATGAAAGTAACCAAGCTGTCAAGGTCTCGTCCTGACTTGTACTCCACAGGAGTCTTGTCCTTGCCATCGAAGAACTTTAGGGTTGGGAATCCCTGAACACCAAATCGCTTTCCAAGCTCCTTCTCAGAATCAGCGTCCACCTTCGCAATTTGCACCTTGTCCTTGGCAAACTCGAATTTCTGGGCCAATTCCTCGTACACAGGAGCAAGAGTTTTGCAGTGTCCGCACCAGGGAGCAAAGAACTCGACAAGAGTAGGCTTTCCTGCAAACACCAGCTTGTCAAAGTTGCCGGGGATCAGGTCGATAACTGCCGACTTGGCAGCCACCGAGGTGGCCAATGCCGCGACCAGGAAACTTTTAATCAAGACCATGGCGTCTTCAGAATGTCGTCTAGATTGGGGCCTCGTGGTAGAAAATGGATTGAAGCTCGTTATAAGCTACCGATAAAATAATACCAGTAGGTTTCAAAATAACGACGGTATTCAAAGCAATGCCCGCATACACTGATACGGGTGCTTTGAAATCAAGCTGCGAAAGAGGACAGCTTGCATTGAAGATCAGTACAAAACGTAGCCGCTCAGGCGCTAGGTTGGTGGCGGGATAGACGGTGAGCTAAAGTCTCAGGGTGCACTGCCATTGCCCCACCACAGCTGCCTAAGCAAGTATCGCTCCCTTCCCCCCACACGTGCAGATAAGATAAGCACGATAACAATCACGACGGTTCTCACGTGACCATGCGGAAACCCCCCAGTGGGCTAGATTGCCCGCTTGGCTGGGGCTGCCAACCCTCCAATCGGTTGGTGCAGGCCATCGCAAATTCACACAAAATTTACGCCCCGTCTCTGCTGCTCCGAAATCACCGTCCCTTTCACCACACCACAACCGCAATCATGTCTCACGAAAGCGTCTGGAACTCGCGCCCGCGAACCTACGGCAAGGGCTCTCGCCAATGGTATGAACAACTCTCGATTTTGGAAAAAGGCACGATACTATAAAATAGGAGGAAGGCTTGGCTAACGTGGATTTTTTTTTTCTTAGCCGCGTCTGCAAGCACAAGGCTGGTCTCATCCGCAAGTACGACCTCAACCTATGCCGTCAATGCTTCCGAGAGAAGGCCAAGGACATTGGCTTCCACAAGGTAAGCAGCTTTCGTCGTCGAAATTGGAGGATATCTTCTATAAATGGTTCAGGAGGGGAATATGAAGCACAAATGGCTGACATCATCTTTCCTTTTTCACTGGCAGTACCGATAAAGGAGTTATAAGGCTTCCGACGGGAAGAGAGACAGAGTGATTTGGGCGGATGATGCGTGCTGCATTTTTGGTGGCCTCGCAAAAGGCACTCGGAGGGCGGCCGCTTGGAACCGGAGTTTAATGGATGGCTTGGTTTTAAGAAAAGATCGTGCGTCTGACGAACATCCTCCGAGGATAGACGAATACCATTGCATTGAAACACGTTAATACGACGCCGATTTCTGTAATTTTGATGCATATTCTTGCGACTGTGATGCGGTTCTCCAAAGACATTTGTCAAATTTGAAGAGTTTCAACGCAAGAGCGACATCAGGTTTCTCCCCTGGCATTATTATATCCTTCAACGGTGATATATATGTGTGATTGCGGCTATTCCCATGCCTGCACGTAAATGCTATTGACAGCCTCGATAAGGACCCATAATTTGAATCATGAACTTTTTTATTTTTCTATTCCCGCCTCCCCCGTTCCGTCTAAAGTACAGCAATCATCAAGACATTAGGAAGAAACAGAGTGGAGACATTTGGGCTCGATCTCCTCTCACATCTATACAAGAGCCCTGCGGCTCAAAATGAGGGAGACCAAGACAACTTTTTTATACATGGGCATGCGTTACTTCATGTGACTTGTTAAGTTCATCACCGAACTTCCATCCCAGCACCCCTCCCCCACTATCTCGTAGTTCATAATTTTTTGTAGTGGGTTTATTTTATAATGCGGGTAATCAGACCAGTGGCAACAGTTCTGCCACCCTCCCGAATGTTGAATCGCTGACCGACCTCAACGGCGTTGGGGTTAGTCAAGGTAACAACCATCTCGACATTGTCACCAGGCATAACCATCTTGCCGGAAGCGTCATCGGTACCTTCGGGGAAGGTCAGGTCAACGGATTCATCAGAAGTACGCAGATAAAGCTGTGGTCGGTAGTGCTCGTGGAATCCAGTGTGACGGCCACCTTCCTCCTTGGTCAGAACGTAGAGAGAAGCAAGGAACTGCTGGTGCGACTTGACAGTGCCAGGCTTGCAGATAACCATGCCACGCCTGACATCCTCACGACGAACACCACGGATAAGGAGACCAGAGTTGTCACCAGCCTGAGACTGCTCGCAGGACTTCTTGAAAGTCTCAATATCAGTGACTTTGGTCTTGATGGGCTCAACACCCTTGCCCACCAACTCAACTTCCTCGTCGCGCTTAAGGACACCGCGCTCGACACGACCGGAAACGACGGTACCACGGCCAGAGATGGAAAAGACATCCTCAACAGACATCAAGAAGGGCTTGTCAAGATCACGCTCAGGCGTAGGGATCCACTCATCCACGGCCTTGAGCAATTCATCAATCTTGGCCTGTCCGATCTCTGGCTTCTGGTTCTGCATTGCCATCAAGGCGGAGCCCAGGATGACAGGGGTGTCATCACCCTCGAATCCATAGGTGTTGAGAAGCTCACGCATCTCCATTTCGACAAGCTCCAACATTTCGGGGTCATCGATGGCATCAACCTTGTTGACGAAGACGACAATCCTCTGGACACCGACTTGTCGGGCGAGCAGCAAGTGCTCACGAGTCTGAGGCATCTGACCATCAGAAGCGGCAACGACAATAATGGCACCGTCCATGTTAGCCGCACCGGTAATCATGTTCTTGATGTAATCGGCGTGACCAGGGCAGTCGACGTGGGAGTAGTGTCGGTTTTCCGTCGAGTACTCAATGTGGGCGGTGGAAATGGTGATACCACGCTTTCGCTCCTCAGGAGCCTTGTCGATAGCACCATACTCGAGGAAGTTGGCAAGGCCCTTTTCAGCCTGTCGCTTGGTAATGGCCGCAGAGAGAGTGGTCTAAGGCACAGAGCGGTTAATTCCTGCAGCTATAAGAGGCGGGAGGGGTGAGTGGTCTAAGCTACCTTTCCGTGGTCAACATGGCCAATAGTACCTGGATAAATTTCGTTAGCAGTTAGAATATTGCCACGGTCGAAAAAGAAGTCGTACCAATGTTGACGTGAGGCTTTGTCCGCTCAAAGACTGCGTATGTGCGGCAGAGGTTAAGCATGCCAGCAGCGCTCCGGTTGCCGTTCAGAGCGGACTGCAGAGGGTTGACATTGCCGGATCTCAGGCCATGTCGGGCCGTTCGCAGCAACGGCGCAATTGATCTGAATGCAGTCGACATGCTGTGCTGTAATTGTGAAAATACACCACGCCAGGCGAAAGAGAACGCTCAGAGGGGGGAGGGGGGGGGGAAGATACAGAACGTCGATGGTTCGTTCTGGGGTGCGGTTCGAAATTTTTGTGAGCTCTCCGGCGCACCAAGCATGGTCGGCAACTACCAGACCGTTTGACCGGGGCACTGTTCCGCAGGCGATTGGCTTGTCACGTGACTGCGCGTGCGGCTAATTTTTAATTTCTCTTACGATGTGCTTCTCAATCGCGATAGCGTCGTGTTTTTCTGACAGCTCAATTGTGCTGTGCAATTCAAGATACAAAACACACATTATCATACCACTTTAAACGGATGACTCATAGCGCTTCATGTATCTAAGATGTGCTATGCGAACTACACAATTACAGCTTCTTACAGATTACAGAATCTAATAAAATTAAGAGTGAATTTTAAGAATGTCTTGCTCTTTTTCCTAACGTTGATTCAACATCAATAGCAGGGATTGATGTATGAACTATGTGCCCTTCGTGAAAATTAGCGTTCAATGACGAGGGGAACTAGCGGACGGTTTGAATTAGACATAAATCGATCTGCCATGACGGAGATCGCCCGGCAGGCTATATGTCAAATGGCCGAAGTAATAATCAAATAGTATAAAATAAAAAAGCGGCAGAAATCCCCGCAAGGTGTGACAGTGTTAAGATGAGCACCCTGACTCTAGCGTCATAGCAGAAACATCTTTAAATAGCGCCCACTTCGTGATTAAAGGAACAGTGGGTAGGTTTATCGCTGTAATTGCCATATCGGATAAACATGACGCCGGCCCATCTGAAATGAGATTGTCCTTTTTCATATCATGTCAAATCCCGGCGACGCCGCGCTTCTCAACTGGAATTTTCAAAACTCAATGTCGACTTCACTCTCTCTAGCCAACGATACGCGTCACTTGTACGAGGGAGGCACTTTCGGCATCATGGACTCGCAACAGCCCCTGCAACAAAATGCAGAGCCACCCAAGCTCAACGCTCTCGGTCTCCTGATTGCCCGGTTGGCGGAATACGGCCACAATGCCTCGAACAATATTCAAACAAGCTTCACTAGGATGACTACACAGCACTGGCTTCGCCTCGTTATCATTGTAGGCGGATACATGCTGCTGCGGCCCTATGTTTTAAAATATTCCACCAAGTTTGCGGTGAAAAAGATGGAGGAACAGGATGCATTTGAGAAGCAGGCGGAGGAGGAGGCCGCCAAAATCTCGCCGAATGACTTGCGCGGTCTCAAGACAAAGTTGGCTCAGGAAGAAGATGTGGATGAAGGTGCCGACGGCTCTAGCGCAGACTGGGGGTCAAAAGCCAGACTCAGGCAGAGGAAGATGCTGAGACAATTGCTTGAGGCCGAGGAACAGCGACGATTGGATGAAGAGGAAGATGCGGAACTCAAGGACCTCCTGGAGGATTAATGCCAGTCTTTCTGCCTCAATCGCTGCTTTGAGGAGCCGACGGAAGCTCTCCGAATCGGATGCATAAATAATAAGCATCAGCTTTGGTTATTATGACATACGCTCTAACAGGGCCGGGTACCTAGATCAGGTGCAGATGAGATCAATGTTTGCGGACGTGGTGGCTTGATGCATATCTGGGTCATGAAAGGGGGAAGGGAATTTAATGAGAGGGGCAAAACGGAAGAAAAAAAAATCTACAATGTACAATAATAGACACATCATTAGCATTACGGGTCAGGTGGTGGTTAATGTGGGAGGCAACTAATGTTTCCCTGTATTAATGGGGAGTTTTTCTCTGGCATACATGTCGGTGCAGATATTCTGGCCCATGCCATCGCCAAGACGGTTGAGCCGACTTGTGCGTCAACCCTCTTGGCGACCATCGGGAGATTGATCGACAAATTAATATCAAACAAATTCAGCAATTGTCCTGATCGCCCTCATCCCATGTCTGTCAACATGGCAACGTAGCACTGACGAATCGGGTGCGTTGCAGGGAATGCAAGAAATATGTGGGGAGGGAAACACATATTTCGAGCAGAGGAAGCAATTCGATATGCTGTACATTTGGCGGTTTCTACCTGCAGCCGGTGAGGCGAGCATCATGGGCGGTTCGCTATATGTTGGTGTATGATCAAGGCACCACCGATAAGTGAGTGGTACGGTTCGGATCGTATGACAGCGCAGAGGGGATCAACATGATGTTGTTGCCATCGGGATACTGCCTTTGTACTCCCCAAATAAGCATGTCTCGGGGCTGGCAGAGTCTTGGAGTGGAGGGATTCATTATGTATTTTCACCAGGCTTCTCAGCTCAGGGCTTTTTAATATCGGTAGCCGGGGGGATATACACAGGTAGATAGAATGGCAAATGGGTAGGCTCATAATAATATGTAGGCTGTCAACGAAGATGTGATCTGTCATGAAGGGTCCCTGGGCAGTAACAGGCAGCTTGCATTACCCGAAATGCTGTCCATCAGCACAATGGTCTATTACTGCACTATGCCCACATCCCACGAGCTGTCGAGCTGCCTCTCGGCTCCCAGCGAAGCAGAATCAGGGTCCCATGGACGGAGTTTTCCCCCCTTGCTGGCAATACTGGAATTAGTAGCGCCGGGCCAAGGGCCTCCTCCTCCATCAATTCCTTCCATGACCCCTCCCTCTCGGCGGGCCGCCCTACGCCGCTAAAAGCGTCCTAGTCCCACCGAACGATGTCATCCCTCCCTCGCTGGCTGTGTCTTGATCTTGACCTGCACCGGTGACGTTTGCCAGATTTGTTCCTCACCACGCCTCTTCACCTTGTGCACGGGGAGCTGTCATTGGTCTTCTTCGTTCCTCGCGGCGCTCGCAGTTGTTTATCGCGCTTCTTATCGTCGTGTCCTCAGCTTCAATTCACGGGCGGTCGGTTCCCAGGGCTTGATTCCACCTGAGCCTCTCCGTCGCACGTTGGAGCATTGCCGCAACTGGGGGGCTCGCTCGTTTTCACATTCCATACACCGTCGCCTGGTGGTACTACAATCCAGCTCCGTCTCTATTTAAGCATCATGCCATCCGCCTTTATTCTGCATGACACAGCATCATGAGTGAATCGCTCAACATCCAGAATATGCTCCAGACGGGGTACTTTACCACTTCCAGAGCTCGGCATGGTCACTCGTACGTCCCCAACATGCAGTCCTCCGACAGCTTAACATGTAATGACACCCCAAACAGGGCATCTGCCGACTCTTCGTTACGCTCATCACGACCGACGACACCGATAATATCTACAGCATCTCGATATGCCCCTCGCCCCTTCGACGAAAAACCATATCGTCGTCGCTCATACCCTCCGCCCCCCATCGTTGAAGACGAAGCAGCGTCGCTTGCCAAGGAACACAAAGGCTGTGTTGTGCCTGTTCCTGACGAAGAGCCTCAATCCAAGGGGGATATTGATCAGCACCCTGTTTTACTAGAAGTTCACGAGCATAATCCCGAGCGCCGCTTTGTCTTTGTGCCGGGCTCGGCCAAGCCGAGCCCCAAGTCTTCTGATAGCGGTTCGCCTGAAGACAGTGCATCTGAATCCAAAATACCACCAAAGCAAAAAACCGCAGAAAACCCAATATCGGATACGAAAAGCAGACAGCCAAAGGCTCCGGAACCTCCAAATCACCTGAATCCTACAGACTCCGCCCCCCGGTTAGAAAGACAGAGAAGCAGACAAGAGTTACCACGACTGGAGACCGAGATAGAAGGGAATCGGGTGCCATCGCATCATCGGAGTCAATCTGCTGCTACTGGTGCTCGGCCAGAAATCTCTCGCCAACAGCAGCGCACTCATGCGGATGAATACTTATCACCAGAAGTCACCAAACATGGCTCGAGTGGTCGGGACCGTAATTACCACGGCTATGGACGGACACCTACAAACGGTGGTCGATCACCCACTCAAAGCAGCGTTAGTCTTAGCGAGGTAGACGATCGTCGGCGAGACGAAAAGTATCATAAACGAAGTGCAACCTCAGCCGTGGAAGGACGATCAAACACGAATTTCGAATCCGACAATTTGAAGCGACCTGTTTCAAACGACAGAGTCAACGGACCCCGTCCGCTGGATGGAGCTCGCAATTCTCGAACCGATTTGCGGGATCCCCCGTTGCCGTACAGGCCTGCTGCCAGCGCGGAAGCTATCAGGATGCCATCCCCTTCAAAGCATCTAAAAACCAACTCTCCGAGAGATGAAAGCTTCAAAACATCCTATCGACGAGATAACCCAGTAATAATCGATGACATTCGCGACTCTTTGAAGGCCCCGCGTAGAGGTGATACCAACCGAAGCTCCCGTTCTCCTTCAAGAACTCGAACAATGCCCATCCCGTTGGCAATCCCTGCTGAGATCCCCGATGAAAGAATGTTCAATCCGAGAGCTTCAACAACATTCCCAATTGATCGCGACCTCAAGTTTCAGGAGAAAAGAAAATCTCAATTGCCCTACCCCGAAGATGACGAAACGCAAGGCCTACCAAGCGTCAGTAATCTACAGCCGGCGTCGGCTAGATCATCGGCCGCATCGATGCCCCATATCCCTCCAGCCGTTGATGGAATCATAACGAAGAACAATACAAGTGCGAAAATCTCATCCCCTGTGGTAGCTGCGTCATCTCAGCCTTGGAAGCCTCCTCCTTTTGATCCGGAAAGGGCAGTGGCAACTCGACCAGATATGTCGGTTGGATCATATCGACGATATTCCGAAAGCAAAGGGCATGATATGAACCAGGGACTTCCAGAAATACCAGAATGCACACGTACTGAGCCAGTAGCGGGGATGATGGACTGGCTGACACTACCGAGGACAGACTTCAATATATGTCCGGATTGCTACGATGCTGTGTTTGCTGATACCAAATACCGAACGCACTTCCAGCCAGTGCTTCGACCATCAGGCAGCCCACTTTCCTGCGACTTTGGCTCCTCTCCATGGTATCGTATAGCTTGGCTTGTCACGCTAAGATACAAGGTGGCCGACTTACAACTTTTTCACCACATTGCCAACATCATGTCCTCCTCTCGCGACTTCCCCTGTCCAATCGACCGAAAGGTGATGCGAAACTGGTACACCGTTATGGATCCCTACACAAAGCGGCCAGTTCCTGAATTTACAATTTGCTACCAGTGCGCAAAGACAATTGAAACATTGTTGCCGAACCTTGCTGGAGTGTTTCTTCCGCTAGATCCCCGAAACGAGCCTACGAGAAACATGTGCGACTTGCATTTCACACCAGAGAGAAAGCAGTTCATACTCTTTTTCGATGCCTTTGAGACTACATCGGACAAGGCTTATACCACCAATCGGAAACCGGATGTTGGTGATTTATGCATGATGCTAAGTCGGCTTTGTACGCTCAATGAGTGCCGTGAAGATCGTCGTGTTAGCGACGGTTACTGGTACGTCATGGACTTTCTTCCTGACTTTACTGTTTGTGGAGAATGTTTCGAAGATGTGGTTGGCCCCCATCGGGTTGAGAGGAATCTCATCGCTCAAAATTTCCACTCGCAACCCAGGAAACTGCCCATCGCAACCTGCCAGCTTTATTCTCCTCGGATGAGGGAAGTATTCAGGAAGGCCTGTCGAAATAAAGATCCTGATTATCTTGAAGAAAAAGTCCGAGAAAGATTAATGGTTGAGAAAGACATACACTCTAAATTTATTAGTCTGGTTAGGGATGGGCGCAATGATGCGTGGACAGATGAGCAAATTGAGAGATTGAGTCACGAATGGAGGAGGTGGGAATAAAGGGGGGTTTTACAAAAATCACACGATTCACCTCGCATAAACTTTTGCTCGTAGTTTGTTCATGATACCTATTAATAGATAGTATATGCATATGAATCGACATTATCAACATAAAGCTATTCCCATACCTATTCAATACCATGTGCGAAACGGAGATGTTCTAGTATAATTGGCACTGTAAGATATCTTAGCGCCTTTCCATTATTTCAGGTCACGTGCGCCCTAGTCTCATTGCTCGCTAAGGTACGTACCCCACCACCACTTAGGGTCTCCGCCCACGAAATGCTTGTTGGAAAAAATCAGTGAAATTTATCGCGGGTCCATTTGCAACTTTCCACCTCCATCACCAAATTTGACGCCGCCCGACGACCACGGTATGTTGCACACAGCAGGCCTCCATGAGATACATTCGATGCCTTGAATTATAGCTAATAATCAATTCCCTTTTCAGGTCCAAGTCCTCCTTTCACAATGGCTTCGCGACCTACCGTCTCCATCATCGGCAAAGATGGTAACCCTACGGGGTCTACCCACACCATTCCCGCCGTCTTCGCCAGCCCTATCCGACCGGATATCGTCAAGCAGGTGCACACTGGAATGGCCAAGAACAAGCGCCAGCCTTATTCCGTGAGCGAGAAGGCCGGTCACCAGACCTCTGCCGAATCTTGGGGAACTGGTGAGTTCCAACTGGGATGTTGGAGGGGTTCTGCAGGATATTTTGGACGTTGGGCAGGCCGTTTTTAGCACCAAATTATCCTGGGGAACGTCTCGACATTGCCGTCCAAATCAGAGCGAGAAAGTATCAGGGCTAATTGCGGTTTCTAGGTCGTGCTGTTGCCCGTATCCCTCGTGTCTCTGGTAGCGGTACCCACCGTGCTGGTCAGGCTGCCTTTGGTAACATGTGCCGATCCGGTCGCATGTTCGCCCCTACCAAGATCTGGCGCAAGTGGCACATCAAGGTCAACCAGGGCCAGAAGTGAGTTTGATTATAACCGGGTTTTGCCAGGGTTGGTATTCGGTCAACTAACAAATTATTAGGCGATATGCTACCTGCTCTGCTCTGGCTGCCTCCGCCTCCGCTCCTCTCCTGCTCGCTCGTGGCCACCAGGTCTTGACCGTCCCTGAGGTTCCCCTCGTTGTCGACTCTGCGCTCTTCGAGGGCTCTTCCCTTGCACGAACCGCCGCCTCTCTCGCCCTCCTCAGGGCCGTCGGAGCTGGTGCCGATATCGAGAAGGTCAAGGGCTCCAAGAAGCTCCGTGCTGGTAAGGGCAAGCTCCGTGGCCGTCGCCACCGCCAGCGCCGTGGTCCTCTGGTTGTCTACAACCCCGAGGTTGACGGCAAGGAGCTCATCAAGGGCTTCCGCAACATCCCTGGTGTTGAGACCTCCCCTGTCTCCACCCTGAACCTGCTCCAGCTGGCTCCTGGTGGTCACCTCGGCCGATTCATCGTCTGGACCTCTGCCGCGTTCAAGGCTCTTGACGAGATCTACGGCTCTACCACCACTCCTTCTTCCCACAAGAGGGACTTCCTTCTGCCTTCCAACGTCGTCTCCCAGGCCGATCTTACTCGTCTGATCAACAGCAGCGAAATCCAGAGCTCCCTCAACGCCCCCAAGGGCGAGGCTGTGACCCGACGATCAGCTGTCCAGAAGAAGAACCCCCTGCGAAACAAGCAGGTTCTTCTGCGTCTGAACCCCTATGCGAAGGTTTTCGCCCAGGAGTCTCAGAAGAAGCCGGAGTAAGGTATTCGATTTACTGGGTGTGCAGTAGATCAAGTGTTTTTTGGTGGAGGGCATTTCATGGTTTATATCGAGGCGTAATGGCTTCTGGAAGGTTGAGCTCTTGAATGAACAAAAAAGAAAGAGATTTGACTATTGCGAAATGAGTCTATGAATGTGATTTATAAACGTCCCTGGTGATTTAACTCTTTTTCTCAGTGAAATAACTCTTGGTATTCCAGTTCATAAACATGTAGCAACACCCCCTGAATCTGCTGACGCTAGCCTACCTTGCATACGCCTCTATTGCTTGGCGTTCTGCCTCTGAAGTAATTTGTGTATGTCCGCTCTGTTCCATGATTGTGGTTAGAAGACAGCAAGATTTATGCCCCAAACACAACTCAGTTTGGAGCCTGCACTAAAGCTCAGCAGCATTCGAATCAACCGCGGGAGGTCTCTCTCCGTCAGGATCGTAATGAAGTCCCAGCTCCTCCAATGTCTTGGCTTTGCACCCACCCTTCTCAAACCGTATCTTTGCCTCTGCAAAGATCTGCCTCTCCCAGAAGAGTTCATCATCCCATCTCGGCGGCTCTTTCCCAAGATGCTTCGCCTTTTTCGCCCAATCGTGGAACTCGTTAATGTACTCTCCATCTGCCCGTGTCGGGAACACGTGGAGTGATTCGCCTTCTCTCTCCTCAAGCTCTTGGGTCCACTTCTTCATATCCTCAGTAGGGGGAAGGTCTAGATTGTTTGACCAAACTGCGGAGAAGACAGCAGCTTGGGCTTCTGCCAGGGGGTAGGGGACGGATTTCATGTTGAGGGCGGGAAAGACTAGAGTAGGATAGTCAATGTAGAAGAGGTGTTGGAATAATCCGTGGACACCGCGGCCAGAAGTGATGAGTTTATGCTGCAGGTCGGGGAGGAATGGGTAGCCAAATAAGAACCCGGTGCAAAACACCACGTGGTCGATGTCTGTTTCTATGCTCCCGTCCTTGAGTCGGATGGTCCGTTGATCTGCCTGGAATTCGTCTATTTCGGCAATCTCTTTACAGCCAATGTGCTCCAATTTATCGGGAGGTGTTGCGTGCCTCACGGAAAGAATGGTCTTCCCAGCAGAGACCTCATTGATCTGCAAGGCAATATCGAGGCCTGATGGCCCGTTACCGACAACTACGACTTTCTTGTTTCTGAAGGGCTCATTGGTGCGATACTGCTTTGAGTGGGTGATGATAGAAGGGTGAGCCTCGTGAAATTGACCAATGTCATTGATGGCTGGTATATACGGCACAGAGTAGTGTCCGTTTGCAACGACCACAGCGTCAAATGTGTCCTTGAAAATATCATCATTGGTTGTCGATGCTGCCTCCACATGCCACTGATCTCTCCCGTTCTCTGCGGAGCTGCGCGTGACTTGCTTCACCTGGAAGCAAAACTTGACAAGGCTCCTCACCTCCTCAGCATATTGTAGAAGATACTCCTGGGTTGTCTCGCGCTGTGGAAACACCCAAGCATCTTGCGAGAACTTTTGATCATGGAACCCCATCAGCGAACCCGGGATATTGGCGTGAAGCCTCTCGTACATGGGTGAAGGGAAGACGGGAGCCGGCGCACCGTCCGGCCAGACGGGCGGCTCGGGGCCCCAGAACGGATCTTGCTGCGGGACGGGGACTTTTCTCGGCTGGTGGTTACTGTAGTTCCAGACGCCGCCGATTTCATCATGCTGTTCAAATATCACAATGGAGTCGAATTCACCTTGGGCTTTGAGGTATTTGGCAGTGGCGAGACCGGCTGGCCCTGCTCCGATGATGGCTACCTTCTTAACATGAAAGCGATTAAGCGGTAGTTTTGGTGGTGGTGGTAATGGTATTGGTGATGATCGGGAGGCAGGCTTAGACCAAGATGAGCCCATGATTTTGTGGAATGATGCAGAGGGATTATGTAGTCACAGTAGTGAGGAGAAAAAGAACAAAGACGACGAAGTAACCGAAAATCAAAAGATATTTTATCGCAAATGCTAGGTATATACGGAGTATTTGAGTTGCATTCTGCTAGAAGCAAGCTTTAGTTTGAATGCACGATACAGATACAGGAGTGGTATGCATATCCATCTCTCTATCACTTATTTAGAGTATCGTCCAGCCTAAAAAGGAATTAGAACATCCCGAACTCGGATGATGTCAAAATAAAAAAGCCACCAGAGACGGAGTACGGCCCGGATTACTTACCTCCATGGGTACCTACCAAATTTACGACAATATCCAACTAATAGCCGAGCATTCCCCGTTGAAATAAAAGTCAGGCACTGAAAGCTTAGCGCTTCGGGTACCACAGCGTTTTCGACGTGGCAGCCCCACCGCCTTCCCGTTCCAGCACCGCCATTCTAAGAGCTCCATCTATCTAGCATTTGCATCAAATCGACCTTGTTGAAGTTGGGCCGTAGAAAGTCTCGTGAGCTCCTCCTTCTCAGTGTGGAGAGAGAGAAAAAAAAAAGGGCAGCAATCTTCACCAACACTGCAACTCAGCAACCATAAGACTTTTTGATCCGAAAAAGAACAAGAAACACACTTCCCGTCAATCATCGCCGCCAGAATCGCGTCTTGATTATGAGCCGCTTGCCGCATTTTGAACAACATCGAGGCGCGCCACAGATACGTTAAATGACTGGCGCGCCAGCAGCGAGCCGGCCGTTGTGTTTGAGATGACGATGATGATGACGATGGCAAATGATGATGTGGCCCAACAAGAAAACGTGCTGTTGCAGAGCACAGAAGCCATACCCATCGCTCAGCTCCACCAGGGAATCTTGGATCCCAAATCTCGAGTCGTCGACGGCGTCGTCACCATCACATGGCCATACAGCCTAGTCACAAAGTCGATCGCCTTCATCCTAGCCGAGCACGATCCTCTCCTTCGACGCGATAATGGCCAAGTGCGGGTCGAGCTCCATGGCGCTGCGGGCAGGGCTTTCTCAGGCTTGGGTGTGGGCGGTGGAGATGGTGTACGACTGAGCTTAGACGGAGTGGAATGGGAGGAGAACAAGGCCCCGATGAAACGTCCAGGCATGTTGGAGGGGCAGATGAAGTTTACCAATCGTCTGGTGCTGAACGTTCGGAAGATAGAATCTCAAGAGCTGGACACGATAAACATCGACGCACCAGATGAAGAAGGCCAAGAGTCACAGATACCTCACCGAGAAATGAGCGCGACACCGCCAATTGACATTACAGAACCGAATTACTCAACGCCATTGACAGGAACGCCGCTTTCTTCAATACCTGCCAAACGCCTAGCATCAGCAGCTTTAGATCCGGGCGAATATGCCTCTCCTGCATTCCTCAAGCGGGCACGAGTATCATATGGTTCTTTATTTGAAGATGGATTCGACATCTTTGACGAAGACGAGCCGCGCAAGGATAAGAAGCGAAGGAAATCCCGGTTTAGCATGGGTGGGGCTTCATGGAGGTATAGCAGTCGCTCACCGAGCCCCGAGGTCGAGCAAGTATCGGACTACGAAAGTGAAGCTGCCAATGGCTCTGCTGAGGTTTCCAAAGTCAGCGATGTTGCTGAGCAGCAGATATCCACGCCAGAACGACCCCCGATGATAGACCAAGGATGTCAAACTAAGGAACTGGAACTTAGTCCCTCTAGGGGCGTTCAGGTCATTGCTGAGTCGCGATCAAATGGAGTATTACTAGACTCGACCCCAACACCAGCCTGGAAACACGCAGAATTCAGCAGCGCTTTTCAAGAACCACCGGCTCTCTTATTTGATCCTGCAGCACCTCACATCGATTCCTCAGTACAGTCGGTTATAGTTGATGTACATGCAGCAGAGCCACCAGCAGCATCAGCCTTCGGCTTGCCGATAAATATCGACCCTAGCTTACAGTTTCATACTGTAGATGCTGTCAACCAGCCAGTGGAATACCCTATGACGACGGCAGGCTTTCAACCACATGAAAGCACATTCGCTGGAACACATCCTCAGCCCAGCATAGACTGGGCAACGGGCGCTTCAGCGTCAACGTCACCATATCCTACAATACCTACACACAGCTTCGCCGGTTATCCAGAAGAGATGATAGACACATCTCTTTCAGCTAGAAGAGACATCGCTGGTCCATACGACGAGAATGCTGAGAACACAGCACGTCACGAATATATACGGGCTCCTCCTATGGAAGAGGCGAAACAGACTGAATCGACATCGGACGAGGAAAGTGAAGCCAGAGAAACCTACCCCCACACACCGAATCATCACGATATTGAGGTTGGAGGACAGGTTGCACCTAGTACAACGCAATCAAGCCCACAGGAAGTCGAGTCTACTGAAGAGTCAGATGAAGACGAGTCTACTGAAGAGTCAGAGGAAGACTATGATGATGGGGAGGAAGGCAACTGGGATTCTCGGATGAGGGTATATGATGCCTCCGAAAACGGATATGATGAGGATGAAGATGAAGATGGCTATGATCATGATACTGAAAATGAGTATGATGAGGATGATGAAGAATCCGCGTCCGAGTCCGAACCTGGCAAAGATGACGAAGAGCAAGAAGAGAAACCGGTCTACCGACAATTCCTCCCTATTCCGAGACCTGCACCACCGCCTAGTGCTCCTAAAGAGCCTGTATTTATCAGCTTGTTGTCCGATTCAGAGGATGACGATAACACGGCTGCTGCTCCGAAGGATGCCGAAACTAAAGATGAGCCTATGCACCACGCCGAAGAAGAGGAGGATCAGGATGGCGAATCAACCGAGAACGAGGAAAGCGAAGATGAAGAGATGACCACAGAGGTGACTCAAGTTGAAGGGCCTGACAGAACATCTTCAGATAGATCCAGATCCATAAGTCAGCTTGATGGATGCGACGACTACGAGTCAGATGGACATCCTATGTATGAAGATATCAAGAATCATGGGATGGACCCCCCCGCGGACGTTGACGACATGGAGTTGGTTCCAACTAATGAAGCACATCAAACTACCAAACCTGCAGATGCAGCGACGGACGATATACACAATGCGCAGGGCGTAACCTCGAGTTCTCATGACGACAATGAGGATAAGTCTGGGGCGAGAGAGCAGACTGAGCCTATGGAACAGATTGAGCATACCGAACAGACCGAGTCTATGGAACAAGACCAATCTCCAGGTACAGCAACTAGAAATATGCCAATCCGTGGCGCGGTTCTTTCAAAGAGCCCGGAACCTCCAAATGCTGGAGCACCCGCGGTTCAGGACAATGACATGGAAACTACAGTGTCTGCAATCCAAAACAGCAATCCATTGGACGTTGCAGAGGCTGTTGAGCCGGTTGCTGAGATTGTCTCAGATATCAGTCATTTGCCGGAAGAGCTGCCAACAGAGGTCCTTGATGTGAAAGTCACAACGGTACAACATACCGATGAACCTGCAGAAGCTACTGAAGAGAAGACACTGGAGCCCCGTATTCATGGGGAAGATGAAGAGGTTACTGAGGAGAGGATACCAGAGCCCCGTAGTCATGAAGAAGTTGAAGAAAGAAAACCCGAGAGCGAGAACGAGAACGAAGGCAAAGACTCTACAGAACCTCAAGATGTTGAAATGCGTGATGATGAGCAGGCATTACAACTTACCGATAGACATGGAATTCAGCAACAGGAGGAGCCTATTCCCTTAGACGAAGCAACAAGGACCCCAGTATCAAAGAATATCACGGATGCAGTTCCTTTGGCGGCTCCATCGTCTCCTCCAGCGACACAGACAGAACATCCTCTGCCAATCCCAGTGGCAGAAGCTGCCTCCGCACTAGGGAGACAGGAAAGCGCCAAGCAGCTGCCTACACCAGGGGAGACGCAAACTGAGGATGTCCTACAACCAGACCTGCAGCTGCTTCTAGAAAAGGAAATTGATGAGGTCCTACAACCAAACCTGCAGCTGCCCCTAGAAAAGGAAAACGAGGATGAGGACGACAACGATGACATGGCAGCCTCGCAGCAGCTAATGTCCGAATTTGTACACTACTCCAGTCCTCAAAAACCAAAGGATACAGGGCATGTGTGCTCCGATGCTTCGCACGGAATTCCCCATCGGACCGAAGTTGGACATGAGGAAACACCCCGAAGGGCGAAACAGAAGCCTGATTTAGTTATTACGTCTCAGTCGCTTAGGAGCCACTGCCGTTCTAAAAGACAGTCTCTGGACAGCTCATCTGAGCTGTCGATGGATCCATCTCTGTCAGGAAGAAGCTCTCCTACAATGGCACAGTTTTGTCTCCTCAATGATGTTGATCCTATTGTCACGGCCCTTCGCGCCGCGCGGTCGTCAATCAAGACAGATCAGCCAGATCCAAGCCTAGCCTTGGCCAAGGCGTCGGAAGCACAGCCAGATGAGGGGAGGAGATTATCAGGCCCATTGCGTATCATCCGTGGCAAAAGTGATGGGAATGATCCCAGTCTTTTATTGGCGCAGAGCTACTCGCCTCCGTTGGGCAACAGTCCTCGCAAGCCCGTCAGTCCACCGGTGATACTTCGTGCGGGTCGGCGCAGGAGTGATAAATCCGATCCAAGTCTGCAGCTGGCGGGGGCCAGTCCAAAGAGCACTGGATCGCAACCTGCGATCAGCAGTCCGCTACGGGGCAACACGCCAGATTCAGTCGCGACAAGAGGAAATCCTGGATCCCCTCTCAAGTCGCCTATGAAGTCTCCTCTCAAGTCCCCGCTCAAATCACCATCGATTGCCAGCTCAGTGGCAGAGGACGCAACGGTCTCGACTCTGAAATCACAGCTGCTGAAGAACCTTCGGACAACCCTGCCTGATCATCTGCCTCTCAAATCTCTTCGCATGTCCTTAAACAAGACGGTGGACATATTGGCCGTAGCTACAGCCACGCCCGAGCAGCCTCATCGACCCAAGCACGGTCCCCGGGACTACATGCTCAAGCTCACCCTCACAGACCCTTCCGTTGCGCCCGCCACCGTCAACGCCGCTCACATCTTCCGACCTCACCAAGCCTCCCTTCCAGTCATTCACGCTGGGGACATCGTGCTACTGCGTCGCATGCAAGTCGTCTCCATGCATGGCCGGGGCTTTGGTGTCAGAGCCGGAGATGTTTCGGCATGGGCTGTGTTCGAAAAGGGAGACGAGGAGATGCTACCTCAGATTAAAGGCCCGCCTGTCGAGGTGACCAGCGAAGAAATCGAGTACGCGCAGGGCTTGGGGCGGTGGTGGAATTTACAGGATGGGAGGGCATTAGCAAAGATTGCAAAGGCTACGCAGAAGTTATCTCAGGCTTCTAGAGAGGAGGCGAGGTGATGGGCGGATGGATGGATGGATGGATAATTGTCAGCATGTAATACCATGTATAGGGAAGAAAGGCGGCATAGAAAGCGGATATGACGTGTTTTTTTTTTCTTTTAAAGCAAGCATTTGCTCGGTTTTTCTTGTACTACTTTTAGATATCAAAGCGCTGGGGTATAACGACTGATGAGATTTATATATGTAACAAATCAACAAAAAAGTAAGAGACAACCTAGATATCCTGATATGGAAAGATCACGCCTGTGAAAACAAGTTACACGGTACTTAGTGGCGGACAGCAAGAAAGTAAAAATGGCTTGGATGCCGACGTTTTCATGAGCACGTGCTTCCGTTTCTTCTTCTTCTCGGATGTTGTATATATGCAGTAGGGTAGATAGCCCTCTCTGTCCTTACACGCCCTTCTCCTTAACCGACGACGGGGTTGATGCTCCGCAAATCTATTAGACTAGGACTATTACGACACAAGCTCATCTTAGAAGAAGAAGAAGAAGAAGAAGGGGAGACTACTAAGGTACTATGAACAGGTAAGTACTAGGTACGAAAAGGTTCATGGACTGGATGGATGGATGATGGATGGATAAATGGGTCTAGGGTCAAGCTGGGATTCAACTGCCTTAGGGCTTGTCCACTACTTCATACCTAGGTAGCCATGCAATGGATCTAGAAGCACATTGACAAGAAAAGAGTGTGGGGTCAAGCCGACAAAACATGTGGCTTCGTACAGAAACAACTTTGACAGTCCCGAAGCAAGCTCGTCAGAGAGACAATCCCTGACCAAGATCTGTTTTCGTTGGCCCGAGGGATAAGTCGCAGGAGTCATAATCTTGTGTGATTCTCGGTCTAGAGAGGCAATTTGAAGCTTGGAGCACCCAGTCTGTTGCATCATTAATTACACCTGACCGAGGCCTCGTGTAATTAGTTGTGGCCTGATGATGGTGGCTATTGCGGAAAGAGTAGGAACGGCGGCAAGGACTAGACAGACATAACGCAAGGGATCTCCAATCTAGAATTTGGTCTTTGAACAGGTTAGCGTAGTGTGGGGAAAACAATCGCGTCTGCATACTAGCACTGAGAGATCGCTCGGGGTCCAACCGAAGTTGCTGCTCGACTCTTTTTCGACAGTAATTATTGGTTCAAATATTCGCCGATCTAGATATGTGCGCCAGAGCAAGTTGGCAAGATGGCGTCAAGCGGCCACAGTCGAAAGTGCGGTGGCTGAATAAGGCACAGGACTAGCAGATGAGACGGTCTGATGGAGGGCTGTCTTTCTGTCGGTGTCAAACATTGAAGTTGACGTTTCGACATGTGATTGGGGTTTGAGTCACTCTGTGATGTTCCTCCCATTGTTCACCTCTCGGACATAAGGAGCTTTAAAGGGAGCTACTCTTTACATGGCGATCTTTGTGCGATCCACCGCGATTATTGATGTAAAGATGCAAGCCACGAACACTTGTGATGGCACATCGACTCCGTAGATCGGACTTCGAATCCGATGACTCCTTTGAATTCGATGGGTCCTTGGAATCAAGATGGGCGTCAAAAGGGTCGTTAATATGCCGGACAGGTGAATCTATATTCGTTTCAACAAAGACTTGGCAGTAGCAGCTACCCTACACTTCGATGCAAGAAACACAGGCCTCGAGGCTCGAAGCTTGGTGCATCGTCTTACTCTATTTGGTTCTTGGGGGCGAAGCGCCTCAATTGTCAGAAATATAGAGGTTGTTGAGTGGCGTATTTATCAGGGCCTTTGCAAACACGATAAAACTGTATAATAACAGCCTTGGACTCCGTTACCAACACGAAATGAGCTAGCAGAACTTGTCTATAAGCCGGGGTTGAGGCACCACCTGCGTTTCTGCCATGGATGAGGCGCCCCATGAAAATGTCAAGTTTGGGCCTCAAGAAAGGAATTGTTCCTGCCAGTTGCCCATCGCAGTCACCAACCACTAGCCCAAATTTTTGTGCCGTTAAGAAATCGGAACTCGGCAAGCCTAGAGCATGAGATTGTCTGAGACGGTCGTACTGACTTATACGTTGAGAAACATATTGTCTCACATTCCCTCTCCTTGAGCCATCAATGGCATAGCAATTTGTAGGCCTGGAGTTGACATTACACGAGTAAGAGTACGACACTCACTGCCCGGGTCGTGTTTCTGTTTCCTGTGCATGCTGCTGTCGTCGCAGTTCGGAGAGCTGCAAGCCTCATTGGGCACTATCGGTGTCAGGCTGCCGATGCGGCCAAAGAATTTCTGGAATAGCATGGGGGCTAGTGACAAGGACTAACGGGGCTCCGGCAAGATGCATGGAGTGAAGGACCCCTGATGCCAGGATCGGAGGATATCGGAGGGCTTAACAACGAGATCATTCAATTTAAGAGCTGGAATTCACGGACCAGGCGCTTGGATGTGGTGTGTTCTTGGAAGGACCCGTATTTGTGGAGGCTACGGGCTGTCCCGGAGGAAACTAGCGAAGGTGAAGCTTTCGATGTGTCAACTGGCCGACTTAGGAGTAAGAAACGTTTTAGCGGACATGACCGAATGAGCCTGAAAGCGCCAGCCAAAGATTCTAACCCTGCAGGATGTGTAGTTGACAGTCAACGGTGGAAGCTAGGTCGACTGGAATGAGCGAGATAGAACCTGATGCAGCTGCACATCATCGCAGGATGCTTCGGATGTGATAATGGTGGTTGGACACGCGGCTGTTGACCCTGGATAAACGGCCGCAGGAAGCCCTTACCTACGGTTCCGAGTGACCACCGTTGGTCAGGCTCCCCGATTCTCAAGACTCCCCCCATGAGCACGTGGAACAGACATGAGAATCTTCGTCAGACATGTAAGAAGTAAAATTAATGACGAGTGTTTGGGGTGCCTGGCGGTGGAGCTTTTGGGGTCTTTGTCGCAGGAAGGGGAAAATCCATGATCGACTTCCGCCTCTGGGAGCTGACAAGGGTCCCTCGCGAATCGGATGGCATGATGCGACTGTGTTTGTCAGGTTTACCAACGACTCCGTCAGCTATTCGGACAGAAGAGAGCACGGACAATGGGCTGACGGGCACGAGCGAACATGCGAGAGGTATTATTGTTTTGACTGGTCTGGAAGGCTGGAAAACGAGTATAATATTGTGACGTGCAAGTTCTAGGTGGGTTGTTTCTAATGGGGGATGAAAAGAAGACGAGAGAAGTGGATAGCCGTTATCGCAAGGCAAGTGCAGCTGGAAGCTCTTTCCCATCTTTTCATGTCAGCGGTGATGGGTTAGACTCAATGGATCGTTCCTTCCGCCTCTTCTCCCTCCCCCCCAACAGAATTACCACAAGTACTGTACTTGACGCTGTACTTGACGATGAGGATCGCATCCCCCACATTGAATAAGAATTAGCACCTAAAAAAAAATATAGCTAAGAGGATCGGTCAAGCATATCTGGTCCCTTTCTCACCGTCTATCTGCCTGTTGGCCGTCGGACTCTGGGGAAGAAAAGACGTTCAACGGGTGGCTAAAGCCTTTCCTGGGGCGTCCTGTCTCACGCTTCTGGGCGACTAATAAGACGGTGTCCCAGACCAATGGGGAGCTGGGCCAAGCTGTGACTGCTCCTTATTCGGGTAGGGGAACCTAGAGCTTGCCAGGGCGCCATCCAACAGCCTTTTACAGCCACTTCCAGCTACTGGCAGCCTCTTATAGCCCCCAGGCCTCTAACAGGGCACCGCTTCCCCCACAACCACCCCCGGAAGCTGCATTAGTGGATGCTAGGTTTCCGGGACTCGCAGGGGACAAGGCGAGGCATGTGGTTGAGAAGCCGGCAGAGCTCTCCAAAATACCGACATGCTTTGGCTTTGGCTTTGGCTTTGGCTTTGCTTTGTACTTGGGCGCAGACAGACAGGTGGGCAGAAGCACGAGTACATCGGGACCATGCACCACCTCTTTATAAGGTATGACCTAAGGTGCATGTAAGGCATACAAGGGAGTAAGTAGTAGGTTCACGATTGACTAATTACCTTATTTGCCTGGATGGAATGTTGTCTTTGGGTGAGCGACTATGTCCCAACAAAAGTTAAAAAAATAAAATAAAATAAAATAAAACCGAAAATAAAGCAAAACAAAAAATAAAGCTCTAGGAAATGAACATGGCCAGAAAGGCTCCGTTCCCTACCTAGGTATGACACAACAGGCTAATTCGTCCTATGCTTCCACTATTCTGGGCACCAAGCTATTATCAAGCTACCAAGCTACCTTAGGCCTACCTAGGGTAGCTACGGAGCAGAGACCGCCGTAACCGGCTCGACACAAACGATTTTTTTTTTTTGACATCTGATCCTCGCGGAGCTCAGTGGAGTTCAGTGGAGAGCAGAAATAACCGTGCAGTAACCCAGGTCGGTTATAGGGAAGCCAGATTGTTTACTCCGTAGCCCAGTTGGAGAGTAGTAATTGGAGTAGTAGTATTGGTGGTGGTGGTGGCAGAAGTAGTAATATCCCAGCATCTGGCCACCTGGTGTTGCCACTCTTTTTTGGGGGTGGTTGGATGGATCGAAATGAACCGGAAGCGCATCCCCAATACAAGCCAAAGTCACCTCATCTTTTTTTCTAATAGCAAGGACCAGTGGCACTACTAAAGGAGAGGAAAGGTCCAGGTAAATGATGAGAGCAAAGACCGGGCTTGTGATGATATAAACTCCAGAGTCATCCGCCCCAAGATCCGCCCATTCACCTGCTTCGATGGTTCCCGCTTATTAGCTGCTCCATCGCTCACCTGCTCCATCTTTCATACGAAAAGACACCGAGAGGGAGAAAGAATCCATCAGACTCAGCCGCCATCCTTTTCTTCTTCTTCTCTGCTTCTGCCGCCCCAACGAACGCCTCTAAGCCTGTACGTACCATTTCCTTTCCTTTCTTGCTGCTAGTTTCCCCACCGAGTACCATCACTGCTGAGGTACCGGTACATTCCTACAACCTCCCAAGAGGAAGCGGAAGAGAAAAAAAAAAACCAAATTACCACATTTGTATCCCTCCCGTCTTCCCGTTGACTCCGACCTCAATTCTCTTTCTCTCCTTCTCAACCCCCCCTCTCTCTATTCCTCACGAAACCCCCTTTTGGCTCCCTGGCGAGTGACACCCTCCATCACCACTTCATCCCCCGTCCCATGATATGTCCATGCAAACATTGTCTCCGGCTGGCCTCTGAAACGTCCCCAAACAAGTCCGCTCCCCCTACCAGCTGGGACCCTCTAGTTCCCGTGTCACCCCTTCAGGCTTCTTCGCCCGAACACACCCACTCCCCCCCTACCTCATCCATATTCCACGTTGCGTTCGCATGGGCCGCCAGGCTATTATAGCATCGCCTCTGGCCGCCTCTGCTCTTCGAGGCGGACCATGCTGCTGGGCCTCGAGTTTAATATTAAAGCCTCACATCTCCCTCGCTGGTAGACAGCTGGTGACTGTTGCTTCTATAAGACCAACTCGTACTACTACGACAACAACAACAACAACAACACCTACTACTGTCTCCCCTGCTACAATATCTTTCGCATCATCATCATCCTCCTCCTCCACCATTGCACCCGCTGCTGCTAGTGCTCCCACTGTAAGACAAAGCAACAGCAACAGCAACACCTTTTCTTCTTCTGCGAATCCAATTCGCTCTCACCACAACTACCACTCCTCTTCGGCGCCGCCGCCGCTGAATTCACCGTTTCCCCGTTCCCTGCCAATGGCGTCCAGTGGCCGGAGCGCCGATAGTTCTGACTTCCCCACGCCTCGGTCTACTTCCCCTTCATCGTCCGTAGCCTCGGGTCGTTCCTCTCGCACTTCCATTTCTAATAAGCGCATGTCTATTTCTAGCCGCAGGCTGACCAATTTCAACCCAATGTCCTCAGTTGACGTCTCAGCCATTGAGGAAGCTATGAAGCTTGCATCCCTCGATCAACACCGTGGCTACGCTCAAGATCATTATACCGAGGTTCAACAGGACCACCCCACCGAATACATGTCGCAGTCTCAAGCCTCCGGTTACCAGGTTCTTAGAGAGCCGCTATGGAACAAAGGTAAGCTAGCTGCCTCTTCAAGAAGATAAACTCCCAATGCGATCTGTACAGATTTTGCGCAAAGAATCGCCTGTTTTTGCAGTTGGTTGGATTTACAGCCAAAGCTCTAATAGCTCTAATCTTTGCTACAATTTGGTTCAGAGACAACAACTCTAGCTCAGAAGCATCCCAGTGCTAACCTGCAATTCTCACAATGCCAGGTCTCTCCTTCACTCCTGATGAGCGCGTCTCCAAGAACCTCACCGGCCTCCTCCCCCACGCCATGGAGAGCCTCCAAACTCAATGCGCGAGAGCCATGCGAATGATCCAGACACGCCAGACCAACGTCGATAAATACCTCTACCTTTCTAGCGTCAAGGCCCAGAATGTCGACCTCTTCTACCGTCTCCTCATGGACAACATCCGTGAGCTGATGCCTCTCGTCTACACCCCTACAATCGGAGACGTCTGCCTGCAGTACTCCACCCTCTACACCCGGCCCGAAGCGCTGTATATTTCGATTAAGCAGCGGAAGTCCATACGGACCATGCTCCGCAACTGGCCCTGCACAAACCCCGAGATTTGCGTCGTCACTGACGGATCTCGAATTCTCGGCCTCGGAGATTTGGGTGTGAACGGAGTTGGAATTTCTGTAAGTCATTGCATCTATCTATCGGTCGCTAGATTCCACCCATTGGGTCTAGTCTCCAAATGAACAGCTGATGCCAGAATCTACAACTAACACAAACACTTGTAGATTGGCAAGCTGGCCTTGTATACTGCTGCCGCAGGCATCCACCCCGACAAGACTTTGCCCATTGTTCTAGATTGTGGCACTAATAATGAAACTAACCTCAAAGACCCCTTCTATCTTGGTCTGCGCCAAAGGAGGGTTTCCTACGAAGTTCAACAAGAATTCATGGACGAGTTCATGGAAGCGGTCAAGGATGTGTATCCCGAGATGGTGGTGCAGTTTGAGGACTTTGACAGCGAGAAGGCCTTCAACTACCTGGACCGATACAGAAACACTCACAAAGCCTTTAATGACGATGTTCAGGGCACTGGTGCCGTTGTCCTGGCTGGGTAAGTAGCTCACTTGAGAGCTGGCTTGTGAGTCACTCGGCTAATGAATTTCTCAGATACATCAATGCTGTAAACCTGTCAGGAGTTCCTTTGGAAGACCAGCGCTTGGTCTTCATGGGAGCAGGATCAGCTGGTGTTGGCGTGGCTAAGCAGCTCGTTGAGTATTATACTCGACGGGGTTTGACGGAGACTGAAGCCCGCAACAAATTCTTCTTGGTAGATACCAAGGGTCTAGTTACTAGGGACCGCGGTGACAACCTTGCTGAGCACAAGAAGTATTTTGCCCGCATCGACAACAACGGCCATCAATTCCGAACCCTGGAGGAGGTTATTGAGTACGTGAAGCCCAGTGCTCTTGTTGGTCTTGCTGCGACCCACGGTATCTTCTCCGAGTCGGTCATTCGCGCCCTTAAGGCCTCCGTCGATGCTGGGGGTCTTTCGCGTCGCCCCATTCTGTTCCCTCTCAGCAACCCTTTGACCAAGGCCGAGTGTACCTTTGAGGAGGCTGTGCAGTGGACTGACGGCACCGTCGTCTTCGCCTCTGGATCTCCTTTCTCCCCATTTACCGTAAAGACTGGCGGAGAAGCTGGTGATATTACCTACTTCCCCAATCAAGGAAACAACGTGTACGTGTTCCCTGGTCTGGGTCTCGGCACCATATTGTCCAAGGCCACCCGTGTCACTGATGACATGGTATATACATCTGCGGCAGCACTTGCTGCCTCGCTCAACGCCGACGAAATTCACAGGGGTCTCATCTACCCCAGAATTGATCGTGTCCGCGAAGCTAGCATCATCGTGGCCCGTGAGGTGATGAAGGCTGCTCGCCTTGACGGCGTATCTCAGCTACCCGAGAGCCTCTGGGTTGAGTGGGAAGAGTGGGGTGATGTTGCGTTGACCGCATACATCAAGCAGCGTGTCTATGATCCCGTCTCCTTCGCGGACGCCAAGGGTCGTCTGTAATCATGACCACTGTCCAGAGTTGACGGTAACGTGATGCATAGAGTTGACACATGGGAAACAGGAAGAGGGAGATGAAATGACAATCGGCATAGCGGAAGTGATGTTGTAATCTACGAATGAGCAGATGAGATGCACATAAAAGGGACGGCGTTAAATACGGTTGGGGTCTGTATCAATGGCAATCCTGATACAGTCGGACTTACATGGTTGTGGGCTTTCGACATTTTGTGTTGACGTGTCATTAGACCGACATAGTCCTGGTTAACCTTTTGTTCCTTCTTCTAGTCATCGGCCAGGACGGCAGACATGTAGCGTCATTTGGTTATATGATTCCAGAATAAGATGAGGGATGATTTTTGTTTTTCCAAATATCCGTGCCGTGATGCATTCGTGTCTGTGAAATGATTCATGTTGTAGAGTAGCCAAAAGCTGCCTGGATACCTACCGCCTTTGATCCCGATATATGCTGAGCTACCAAGTGTTAAAATGGTGTCGTTTGTCCATGATATGAAAACCGCATTACTAATGCCCGGGCTGGTCTACATCCGATAATAACTGTAGCTCCAAACACAGCTGATACAGTTGTTCGATATTCTAAAGGCAGCCAAACTAGAAGCTTGTTATCTTTTGTGATCCATGTTTTGTTGGAGCTTATGCCATAATCATGGAGGTCCGTATCTCGTCATAATACTTCGGGTGGCATCTTTATAAATGACGCATTGAGTCTTAGGATTTCAACATTCGGTAATAAGTCGCGAATTATCCGTTGCATCGAATTCAAGATATTGATTAGTATAAACAGTCTGCAGACGGGCGCGAGAGTTTGCATCCCATGCTCTTACTATCTTATCGTCTGAACCACATCCTCAAGAGTAGTATCATCAAGTATCGCCTTTGATATCTTAGATAGGGCTGTCCAGGCATTTCCATCCTTAAATAGCTGTTTGTCTGCGTGATCATACTTTTCTCGCACATGAGAGATAAGCGATGGCTGTTGAACAACAAGGCTGTACATAGAGACAAGAAGCGCCCACAGCAAAGCGGTCGCACTTCTTAGTCTTACCTCAGTCACTTGGCAAAAGAAGTATGATAAGGGATATGTTGCGAACACTTCTCTAGTTCATTAATAATGCCGCATAGCAGTATAGTCTTTCCCTTGCCAGGGTCGGCTTTAATCCAGAGTAGCCAATACTGTGGATCCTTGTACCACATTTTAAAGTCGGCATAGTCGAGGATCCAGCATTTCCTCAATGCGCGTTTTGTCATCGCGGGAATCGGTGATTCGGAAATCTGCTAGGCAAGGGTCTGCCTGACCATGCGCGCGGCTGTCGTGGTTGTGGATATCGCCCTGATGGATCCTAGTATTATTGCCAAAAGTGTTGTTCATAATATCGCGGGAATATGGCGCCGTTAGATTCATTATAGATGAGATGGAAGACTCTGAAAGTTATAATATCAAGTTATTAATAGCTTTATTAGAGATAGGCGTTAAGTACAGACTGGAGAGGAATATGACGTTGGGAGCTATCTTAACCCCTTGCTCTATAAGGATGTTATTGACCAATTGACTGACTGCCTTGATATCTTATAAAATTTTCTTATAAAGGGATAATTAAAATAAATAGGCAATCTACTCGGCGTCTAATTGCTAATTGCCTATTCCGTCTCGATAAGCATTAGACTGCTTAACAAGCTGCTTACGTGCAATTATTTCATATAATGGGTGATAATATTGCTTCGGCTGGTGGGAAAGTCCCACCTTTTGTTGGTGCGGGGTAGCGCTATGTTTAAGCTTAAATATAACATTTATTTGAATTAACACTAGATGTACAAACTCCGTACTATATGTGGTTATGTGCAGCTAGACCAACGCAAAATTGCCCTCCCGTCTATTCCAATTTCAAAGAAGCATGCCGCGGTTCCTTACTCCCCCCGAAGATTGCGTAGAAGTGGTAATGGCAGTAGCAGCGGCAGTGGTTGTCGTAACGGTAGTAGTTTTAGAGCCGGTGGTGATGGGACCAGTCTTGGAGCTGGCAGTTGCTTGTTTAGAGGCAGTGGCGGTAAAACTGGCCAGTCTCCCCTCGCTAACGATGCAGTAGGACTTGACGTTCCACGGCTTGCAGTCTAAGCCGACAGAAGGATTCCACTTGTGGAAGTCCTCGGGGGAGATGCCGAACATGGAGCGGACGTGTTCGCAGGAGTCTCTGCCGGCGTTGTTGTACCACAGGATGCAGGGAGAGATTGTTTCTGGATCATATTTGAATTGGGGCTCGTCGGTTAGTGGGTGCCATTGGAAGCCGGTGTTTGCTGTGGCCAGGGCGATGGTGGAACTGAGCAGGAGGGCGGTGGTGAGCTTCATTTGCGAGAGAGTGTATGAGTGTAGTTTCTCTACGCAAGTGTCGCGTTTCGGGTAAGCTTTAATAGTTGTAAAGAAAATGACCGAATGGGGAATGTAATTAGGCAACATTGAAGAAGAAGAAGAGGAGGAGGAGGAGGGAGCACAGGCGAAGAGAGCCAAGCTGGCTGATGGTGACTCCACGAAGATAGGCTCTCCTTTGCTAACAAGGAAGAATTAAGATAGTCACGCGACGAGATGACCGAGGTTTCCAACCAACACACAGTTGCATTTTTGAGAGAGCCGCTTAATAAAAAACGTTTCATCAATTCTATTTCTCATCTTCCTACCCTAGCTTTTGGGCCCTTTTGCACAGCTTTTTGAGAAACGCCGAAAAGCGCTTCACTTGTCAGGGCCGGCCATGTACCTCGTGTACCCCCATGTACTTAATGGGGCCAAGTTTAGTACCGTACCCATATACTCTTTTGGAAACCTGAGTCACTGCTGTTGGTCAGACATCTTGAAATTTCTTGGCCGCGCCACCACGCCTCATGCAATTTGCAAAGATTCGCGGAACAACTGCCCAGCTGCGGCTAGCACTGGCAGCTGATGGGGCTTTTAGCGGGAGGCGTGCTGAGTGTTGCAAGGTTCCCTCCAGGGCTGGAAGATCTGCCGCCTTCCGGGGCTTGACGTCCATGGGTGCCACTAGAAGCCGCCCAGAAGTTCCCCGGGGGGCAGAACATCCAATCACCTGGGCAATCCATAAGATTGCGCTTTAGTGCATCTTCAGGGTACATAGTGCCTGATTTCCGCCCCCTGACAGGCGCTGTTGCAGCGGACTTAAAGAGATACGTGTATTCATGGATTGATGGTTGGTTGCATGTGATGTCGGGTTGAAGAAGCGGGATCGACTCGTCTAGGCTCGAACCCTGGTGCCACTTCCGTGCTTGGCACGAATATAATAGTGTCGATACTGCATTCAAGCAATCACCGACTCAATTTTCTCCCGAATATAAATTTTTTTTCCCCTGGTAGGAATATCGAGCAGAACACAGCCAGCCTCGCCGGACTGACTGCTTCCCTTGATCGGACCGAATTTGCAGTAATTCTTACTATTACCCACAAGCTATTGGTTGTAACACTAAATATTTGATATCCAGTTCACTTGCAACACCACATATACGAAACAGCAGTCAACAGACTCCTTCACAATGGCCACCACCTTTCATCCCTTCCCGCGTCTCCCCTTTGAGCTTCGCAGCCAAATTTGGGCCTTGGCAGTGTACCCGCGTCTCGTCCACATCCGCACAAAGCCCAAGTCAGGCTCTCTTAAGCGTCCGGACTCTTACTTTGTGTCTATGATTCCACAGGCGGAACTCATGCATGCCTGCCAAGAGTCCCGTCAACTCGCTCCATACCGGAAAGCCTTCTTCACCACCTTGCCCGGTGACTCCGAGGCTCGGTACATCTGGGTCAACTTTGACGAGGACATAATCTGCCTCCAAGACGAGAAGATGGGATACCTCTGGCCGCATGCGGCCGATATTCAGCGGCTCAGGTTTACGGTGCCAACGGGAAGTTATGGTGAATACTGGGCCGACGGATTTACTAAATTTACAAATAACCATTTCAAGCAATTTACGGCTCTGCGGGAGGTGCATCTGGCCATATCGGAAGACATTACTTTTTGGGGGTCAACTTCTGGTAGCTACGGAACGTGTCCTCCGGAAAATCTTAGATTTCTTGACGTTCACACGGGGCTTTTATTGACTAAGCCTCAGCTTGACTTAGCAGACGAGTGGTGTGGGCAGAGGGGGTGGCTAGTAGAGGATATATATGACTTTGATAACGAGTTGCGATTTGATATTGATAATTGTTATACTTTTATTGCTGACTGCGCAGAGGTAGAGTAATGAAGATTATAATACTTGGTTAAATAATAAGAGGAGTTTTGCAAGTAGCTTAATATTTTTTTTGTAAATATTAATACATAAATAAGTTTATATCTGATACGACTGAATAGCAATAATATATGAAAATTCTCAATTATCTGATGCACTCTTTTCTATTCAGTCAGTCTCCTTCCAGTCGTTTCCACAACTGTTTCTGATAACTCTCATTCTGTACGGTTCACTTCGTTCATCACCGGCTGAGGCCCGCTAGACCTCTCTCCCCTATCATCATGGTAGTTTCTCTATCCTCTTGCTTTCACCTCACTCCTTCTGGTAGCAGGAACAATAGCACCAACTGCTGCCTATCAGCGTGAGGCTCGTTCAGACGCAGGCTTAGACGCATGGCGTGCAGCAAATGATCGCACAGCGTCTCCCCAAACATGTCCCGCGTCGTGCCAAGATATTGACTCTGACTCTAGCGACTCTTCATGGTTCCTGTTTCCTGATGCAGCCAGTCTAGGGGCTTGCAATGACACGGTTTTGTTGGGTTTCAACATTCAGGAGACTGTCATCAACGGGGAACAGGTACCGGTTACTGCTATCAGAGGGTGTAAAGCAGACTATAGCTTCAGCGCCGCGCTGGAGAATTCGGCAATGTCAAAGGACGATGTTGCCGCAGTCTGCTCCACGCCCAATCATGATATAGTCCAGACTTCTGTCACTATTGGCGAGTCTGTTGACGCTACTACTAGTGGCAGCAGTGCTTCTCCGGAAGACATCCTCTCTGCGGGACATCCAGTCCAAAACTATCTGAGCACAAAGGCGCCATCTTGCACGGAGAATGTTTTGACTTTTGGCTACTCTCAGTCCGCGGTTGTTGGTCTCTTCGCCGGCGCTGAAGTATACCAGCATGGTATCCATGCCAGCATCTTGAGCCGCTTTTTGCAAGATGTGGACGACGACAAGACCTCATCTGAGGTCCAGATTGTCCAACTCTGTCCCGACAATGGCCGCGGAGCTGACTATGCAGTCGGAATCATTGTAGCTCCCGCCAATGACTTGAATCTCGTCCAAGAGACTGTGCGGACCTGGGCAGATGGGAGATGCGTGGCTGGGAACTTTGAGAACTACATGACAGTCTCTCTGCGAGTTCCTGGTCAAGTCCAAGGCTCCAACAACACAATCTCTTCTTCGTCTCCCTCATCGGCGCTATCGGAAGCGGCCCACGCCTGGACAAAGCGTAGACTGGCCGCGAGAGCTACTTGTAAAACCACCACGGTCAAATCTGGCGACGGTTGCGCTGCTGTTGCGACGCGATGCGGAATCAGCCAGACAGATTTAGGGAAATTCAATCCGGCCAAGAACTTCTGCACCACACTTGTCGTTGATCAAGTAGTCTGCTGCTCTTCTGGGACGCTGCCAGACCCTATTCCTCCCGCCAACTCGGACGGCACCTGTAAGACCAAGTCTGTCGTCGGTGGGGATTCCTGCGCATCCATGGCGACGAAGTGCGGGCTGAAGGCGGCCGACTTTACCACCCTGCACAGTGATGACAAGACCTTTTGTTCGACTCTGGCGGTTGGCCAGCCAGTATGCTGTACCCATGGAAAGCTGCCTGACATTGCTCCCAGGCCCAACAAGGACGGGTCTTGCTCTGTATATACCATCAAAACAGATGATGGCTGTGCTACTATTGCTGCGTCCCACGGACTTACTGTGGATAAGATTGAAGATCTCAACAAGAAGACATGGGGCTGGAATGGATGCTCGCTGCTTTTCAAAGATGCGCAGATATGTCTCAGCACAGGGACCCCGCCCTTCCCCGTGTCTGTCTCCAACGCTGTCTGCGGACCGCAGGTCCCTGGGACTAAGCCCCCCACCTCTGGAACCACTGACGACTGGCCCAAGCTGAATCCCTGCCCTTTGAACGTCTGCTGTAACGTTTGGGGGCAGTGCGGCACGACGGATGACTTCTGCGTCATCTCTAAGTCGGCGACTGGTGCACCGGGCACATCAGCGCCTGGAAAAAATGGCTGTAAGTTGTGATCAGTACACACTCGGAATTCGTGTAGATGGCGCCGTTTTCTAACAAGCCTAGGTATTTCCAACTGCGGCAGAGACATCATCAAGGGCTCGGCTCCGGCCAAGGCAATGCGAGTTGCCTACTACGAGTCCTGGAACGCGAACCGCAAGTGCCTACACATGGATGTGGATCAGATTGATATAACACAGTACACGCACATACATTTTGCCTTTGCCAATGTCACCTCAACCTTTGGCATTGGTATCAGCGGTGCTCAAGACCAATTTGACCGCTTCAAGGCCATGCCCAGCACCGTCAAGAAGATCATCTCCTTTGGCGGGTGGGACTTTAGCACCAAGCCGGGCACTTTCAACATTCTACGCGAGGCCACCAGAGCTGCAAACAGAGCTACTTTCCAGAACAACATTATTGCGTTTCTCAAACAGCATGATCTAGATGGTGTTGATATTGACTGGGAATATCCTGGCGTGAGTCACACTCGCAATTTCCCACGTTAAGCTCAGAATCATGCTAACTGGCTTACAAAGGCCCCGGATATTCCTGATATCCCTGCTGGAGACGCTGATGCCGGAAAGGACTACTATGATACTTTGAGTGCTCTTAAGACAGCCCTCGGCAGCAGCAAGTCTGTGGCACTCGCGGCCCCGGCGTCTTATTGGTATCTTAAGGCCTTCCCCATTAAGGAGATGGGAACCAAGATTGACTACATTGTCTACATGACCTATGATCTACACGGTCAATGGGATTATAACAACCAGTGGACCTCCCCCGGTTGCCCTACTGGCAACTGTCTCCGCTCCCATGTCAATATCACTGAGACCAAAGATGCCTTGTCTATGATTACAAAGGCGGGCGTACCGTCCAATAAGGTCGTGGTAGGAGTCAGTAGCTACGGACGATCGTTTAAGATGGCTCAGGCCGGATGCACAGGGCCCATGTGCCAGTTTACCGGCACCCCGAGAGTATCAAACGCGGCGAAGGGCCGCTGCACGGATACCAGTGGCTACATCTCCAATGCAGAAATCGAGGATATCTTTTTGTTTGGCAAGGTAAATAAGCAGTGGACTGATGCTGGGTCAACCATTTTTGTTTATAACGATACCGAATGGGTTGCGTACATGGATGACACTACTAAGGCAGATCGAGCTACTCTGTATGCTTCGTATAACTTTGCAGGAACAAGTGACTGGGCTGTTGACTTGCAAGAGTACGTGGAGTAAGTACTTGCCCTTTACTACCTAGGTACTATGATGGGTGATTTGAAGGTCAGCAAGCTAATCCCTTATCTAGTGATACTGGAGAGGATGAAGGCCCTGATGACGACTGGGTTGATGTTATTGAAAACGATTACTACGCAAAATGCGACACTAATTACACCAGCCTGGATCAGCTTACAGATAACAAGGGCAGCATTCCCTACTACTGCATGGATCAGTATATCGTCGACGCGGAAATCCAAATCATGAGCGACGCGTTGGCCAAGTACAAGGATCTTGTCAGTAGTGGCTATGACGATAAATTCAAAATCTACGAGGAATACACTGCCGAGCTGGTCCCCGCTCAGATCAACGCCTTCATGGGCAACGGACATGCCGACGATTTCTTCAAGTGTGAAGAGACGAGCAGTAGCACATGTTGTTCCAGTTGCCAGATAGCAACTTGTGGCGCAAACTGCGATCGCTCACCAGACTGCAAGGACGGTGTTCGCAGCACCCATGCGATAACCTGTCCCACAGTCTACAAGGATGGACGGGATAATATCGATTGGCTCAACACACAGGTGCCCAATACGACGTACACTCTGAATGACTCGGGCGGCTTTTACAAGGCCATCAATAATGATTACGGAATTGATAAAGACTGGGTTGAATTTGGTGATACCCATGTAAAAATCGCAAACGGCTGTCAGTTCGTTGATGATATCAGGCAATGTCAGCGAGAACGCGATGATTGGTTCTGGAACTATCCTCAAGCCGCCAGCGACATCGAGGTCTTCAACCCCAAGGACGTGATTGGCGAATCGTACGACAAATCCCAAGACTTGCTCGATAACCTCAAGGTGCTCCGGGCGATTGGCTCCCTAGACTCTCAGCTCAACATGGCGGATGTGGCAGATGCAGCTGCTCTGCCGGCCTTGACGATGGCGTCCGCCGTGGCAAGCATGGAAAAGGTTGTCAAGGAGGCCGACGAAATCAAAAAGCAAGACCGAGAGGAGATGATTGCCAACTTTATCGGCGCCATTCTCTTCTTCATCCCCTTTGGAGGAGAAGCGGTGGATAGTAGCCTGGTTGCTATCCGCTCTGCCTTGCAGATGGCTGAAGCTGCGGGAGAGGCTGGACTGCTGGCTTACAGTATTGTGCAGGATCCTAACAATGCCTTTATGGCTGTGTTTAGCACACTGGCGGGTGCGGGCATGAGCCGTTCGGCGTGGTCACACGCTGCGAATGAGAGGAGGGGGATGAAAGCGGATGATATCAGGAAGCTAGGGTCGATTAAGGATGATTTGGCCAAGATTGATGATGCCCGTGGAGGAATGTGCAGGATTTGATTATCTTGAAGTGGATGGGGTGTTTATATAGTTGGATGTAATATGTAGACTTGAGTATACAATAGCCTTACTATTTGGATTACTGTCCTTGTTGTTTGTTTGTTTCGCTGTGTAATGGTAGTATTACGTGTAAATAAAAGTTTATTAAATTGACTGAATCGCCATTTTTATGTATTATGGTTCATTAATATGTGATTGGTTCTAAAATATAACTTAGCGCCGTGGTTCTTTTGCTAATATTTTATTATATTACGAAAAAAAAAATATATATATATATAAAGTAATAATTAATTATTTAAAATATAAAACATATATTTATGATAATTATTCTGATAATAAAAATACTATCTTGATTATATAACCTGCTTAAAAGCTGCGCACGGCATCTATCAGCCGAAGTATGCCATAGAAATGGTAAAAGAGGAGGAGAGAAGATGCTCGCCATCGGCGGTAAGGATACCGAGATGCATTTAGCGAGGGCAAAATAAGCTCGGAACGCCGTATCCCCGCCGAGAAGCCGCTCGGTCCTCCGAATAGGCGACGGCGACCGACCGGAGGAAAAACGGGCGTGCTAAGGATTGTTGAGGTGGAAGGGCCAAAATATCGAGTGTGAATTTAATAAAAATAAGAATGTCTTGGATGGAATCTATTTTTAAAAATAAAAATAAAAACTGTTGACAAAGGACGTTTTGGGGTTTCGGGGTTTTGGGGTAGGTGATTCTAGGGTTTCAATAACTGGCTATTGTTTCTTCGTCTAGTACGCCATAGTATCTTCCATATCCCAAGTTGAAGATTCGGAATACTTGTCTTGTCATATGAATATCAACCGCATCTCAAAAGCCGAGCATCGCGATATTCTCACTGCATCGAGTGAGATAATCAGAGATGCTCGTCAGATTATGTGGGGACAGCAAAACACTACCCACTGTTGAGGACCACAGTTGCACAGGCAAACAGGCACAGAAGCGATGCTCATGAAATACCCTAGACCGGAGTGTTGAGGGGCGATTAGATGGGACCAATGGCCGCTCTACCGAAAAAGGCGGAAGACCCACTGCTTTTTACGTGGAAATGCACTCCGTCTTGTCCGCAGTCCCTCGCAGCCCGTTAGGGGACCCACCCAGCTCCGGTTGTTCCCATGCGAGAGCGCCATCCAGGTAGGAATCGGGGACCCAGACGGCAATTTCATTCTTCTTGGCGGGACGTATTCAGGAACGGGATCGACACGATATTGACAAAGAAAGCTCTTTTGCATGTTGACTTCACAACTGAATGCGAGGGGGAATGTTGATTTTCTTCAATCCACGGGAGCTGGGGAAACCTGCTTGCCCTGCATGTGGACAGATGCCAATTTTGGGTTAAAAAAACTTGCTGTGGCTGTCTGTGGATGTCATTTAAACACAGGGTGACAGGATGAATAATTGATTGACATGCATGGCTTGTGGTGGGTGTGGTAGCCAAATTCGAATATGGAGTCAAAGTCGGGTGCGTGATCTTGGATAGCTGGCTTCGACGTTCAGCCACCGCGAATCGAATGTCATTGTGAACGCTATCTCTTCTCAAAAGAAGATATCCGATGACACGGTCATTGGAGATGGCGATGACGCGACTGATTTCCTCTTCCTGCACACAGTGTTATTATGCAGCTCACGGCAGGAATTGATTATACGATCCAGACTCTGGCCTGCTGTTCCCGCTACTACGGAGTACGGGGTCTGGCTATTCTCCACATTCTTGATATCGTGTGCCCGATGGTTGCCGACTTGGGCTGGTCCTGTACCTGTCTGATTGGCTCGTTCTTTGACATTGTGGCTGTAGTCTGCTAAACACTCACTGGTGAAGACGTTTCCACTTGTCCGCAACAAAGAGGTTGTTCGGGCGGGCGGGTGGCGGTGCGACAACACTTGGAGCATGTAGAGTCTGGGCCAACGCGAAACAATTCTTTTGGAACAGCGACCTGTTGTAGACGGAATTACCACACCATATTTACAGGCTTAAATTCTAAACCCGCGCACCCCTAGATTCGGTAACATTAGTAACGTCTTCAGCTAGTTTGGGGGAAGTTAAGTACGGGGTAGATGGCCTGGGGGGGATGGGGCCGAATAGACTGGTTGACTGGTCTGGTGGATTGTGGAGAATCGATAGAAAAGCCAACAGTCGTTTTTTGTCGCTTGCTACATTCGCTATGACACTATCCACGCTCGTCCGGAGCCAGGATCGATCGGTATAGATCATGTTTCGGAGCTGAGATTGCGGGCTCCATGGCTGGTGGTCCTTGGTGGCCAAAGGCTCAAAAGTGGGCTCGAGCCCTCTCGTGACAGTTTTCTTGTCTGATCTAGGACTAGACGGATCAATGCGAGAGACTCTCGAACGGGGCAGAATAAGAACTAGTGAAGTAAACAAACGCCATTGGGCTAGAATCAAATATGGAACCGAAATGCTGTGTTTGGTATATTAGCACGAAGGCAAAAAAAGGCTGCCTTAGCCATGGTTTCCTTTTGTGCGCGCTTGTCATGGATAATGGGTGCGCACATCCTAGTCTAGGTGGTCTTGGTGGTCTTGGAGCTGTGGTCTTGCATTAAGCCTAGCCTTGCATTGGCCATTACATACATACTGTACATCCCTCCGATCTTGTGTTTGGCCAAGTTTCGACGAGGAAGCAGACGGAGCGCAAGGGGCCGGTGACGCCGGCTGAACGTTGATCGCATAGCTCCCGGTGAATGTAGGCAAGTATGTCGGTGCGGTTGGCTGTTCCACGCCCCAAGCAGACGGAGTGGCTTTAGGTCTCATGATGGGGCCAAATTTTTATTTTATTTTTATATTTTTATTCAAGATTTTGAGTCTGAGTACGGATGAATGATGGATGGATGAATGAAGATTATGATGCCCAACGTGACATAAAGTCGTCAAAGGGAAAGAAGAGGGCGAGGAGGGAGGAACTTGCCATCTTGAGAAAACGCACGAGGGTGATGCCTCAGGACTCCGAAAGCAACTGACAATGCAATTGTGGGGGAGAATTTCCTTGTCTGCTGGAGTTGAAACCTCACATAACTCACAGAGACCCCCATAATACAGACAGGCTCAGCAAACCAATGCGTCGTCAAATTTTCCTGCAGGATTGAGCCCCAGCATCGACAGGCCATCCACGCTAGCTACCGGGATAGAATTGCTGTTCCAGTATGAATTGGCGTTAATAAATTCAGTCGACCAGGCCCAGCCAATTATTGGCCTGCAAAAGACAAAAAAATTCGACGGGGTTGGCCCTCCGTCCCGCTGTCCGTCACGAGCCTGCCGCGACAAACCATGCGTTATTGATTAGTATTGGCTTTCTGCATCAAAACGAAAAGATGTGCGCCGAATTGGGATAGTGATGGTACCAAGCGCCTGCCTCAAATGTTCATTCATTGATATTTCGCTAGGGACGTGCAACGCCATGTCACGCATCCAAGTTTGCTGAGACAGCAAGATGCAACGGGGAGTTAGCAAAGCCAGCCCGCCCGCAACACGCTAGTTCAACATTGCTTCTAAGGTTATTATACAGCATGCACGGAATACTACGGAGGGTTATGATCACGGTCAGCACCAAGGTGAGACGTGCTCATATCATATCAATGGACGGAGTACTGCATCGAGCAAGTTTGCTGACATTGCAAGTAGATGGAGAAGAATACCAATGGAGCCTGTGCCGGGAATGTAAGCCGTACCTATCGTGAATGGAAAACTCTTAGCTGAAGGCGGTGCATCATAGGGTAGTCATTCAGCCGCCGCCGTTGCTGCTTCACCTGCGTCCAAGAACAGGAAAACACCCCTGGCACGGCAATGCCCTCTTCTTTGACCTGGTCTGTCACGATGTTTGTCCGCCGCGAATCATTAGGGCTGGAGTACCTTACTTGGCTGGACGGGGCCATTGTTTCGAACCATGCCATGGGGTCTTACGTAGCGTTTGCTGCAGCGTCTTACATATTACTACCCTGGGCAGGTTGGAAACACTGCAGAAGCAAAGGCTATACCCTCTCTCCTCTCCGTACTGTGGGAGTGCCAGAACAACAATCTGATCATGGGGATTTGATACAGATAGAGAGACAGGCATCGGGAAACGACTGGGCTATTGAGGACTCTTCCATTTGACGGGCAAGCCATTGATGTCAACACCAAGTTTACAAGCCCCGGGCCACAAATGCTCGGTAATAACGTCGAATGGATCATCTACTCATCCAATCCCAACAACTGGCATGTACGTACTCCGCGCCTCCTGCAAATATGACTCGTGGTGTGGCCCGGCGTCCATTCCACCCCACTGTTATTTTATGTCTTCTCTCGTGGATCATCGGCCGGGGTGTCTCCACTCCACCAAGCCTTCTCACCGCGGTTGTCGTCCTTGGTCGCTTTGAGTTCTAATAAGTCCCTTTTTTTTCGCTAAGGACGGCGGCGTGTGGCTCGTCATCGTGAGAAGCCCGATGGTCTTTTCACCATCGAGAAGCGCTAGCACCGTCTCTTCCATCTTGGGTAGATGAAGCGCATCTACTAGATTAACAGCGCTCCGTGCACCCGCTACGCACTACCGAAGGTCCACACTCACGAGGGCACACACACACACATCTGCAACGCTCGCCCTCATGCTCAGACTTCCGGACTCACTCTCATACGGAAAAGGTTATAACCAGCCTGTCCTCCGCTCACACCCCCCTCCCTCCGTCTCCGTCCCTCCCCCGTTCCTCGACAGCCCACCCCCGGATTTTTCATCCCAAAGCTGACACTAATAAAAGAGTTTCTTTCCCCTTCTTTTCTTTCTGGAGGAATCCTCTTTCGCCCCACGACGTAGCTTCTCCGTTGGTCTTAGTAGCTGGCCATCTTTCAATGTTTCACCTCACTCACTCTTCACGACCAGTAACGACGACGATACTTGTACTCCAGCACGGCCCGATGGTCTCGTCCGTCGCATACTTGCCGGTTCAATGATTCGCCAATAGTGGTTGCTTCTCATCCATCGTCATCATATTACATCTTCTCAGCGCGCGCCGGGCGCTTTCTCTCGTCCTTTACGTCTCCCCAGCGAGTTTTGTCGACGTTAGTACCTGGAGCTCAGTATCTAAGCAAGCCTGTTCTGGCTGCCATTAGAAACCAAGAATTCCCTGAGTCACATTCTAGTCCACCTAGCTCTCAACATCATTGAAGTTTTGAGCTCATCGAGCCGATTTCAACTTGGTCCGTTTCCCGCCGGCTGCCAATAATAACGCCAGTCCCTTCGCACTATAGCGAATATTTCATCGACCTCTTGTTTTCGAGCGTGACCCTCAAACCTAATACTCAGAAGCGCTGCCTGAACTTGCATATATAACAATGTCACCGGAACCAGCTCCGTCAATAGCCCTTGAGGCTGATGACTCTGGTCTACTGGCTGCGTCGCCTTCACCTACCGCCTCTCCAGAAGCAACCACGACCAGTGAGAACATCACCACGTCCAACGCGAACTCTGCAGATGACAACTCCAAGAAGAGAGCGGCACCCAATGACAACCTAGATGGGCCGCAAAAGGTCACCAAACGAAGAGCTGCTCGCGCCTGCGTATCATGTCGTGCACGCAAGGTTCGCTGCGATGTGGTAGAAGGTGCTCCTTGCGGAAATTGCCGTTGGGATAACGTTGAGGTATGCCCTTACTTCACTGCTCTTCTTGAAAACCCCCCAACTATCGGTGCAATTTGAATTCACGAGAACCTCACCGCTGACTTGCCTCACCTCTGTGTAGTGTATTGTTCAAGAAAGCCGTCGGAGAAAGTGAGTGATCCAGTTCCTCCCTATCAACGGTCATGATGATTATGGTTTCTTTTACCCCTTCTCTTTGTCCGTTTGGCTTGGCCTCACAACGTTTTCCCTCCATCTCCGGATATCCCGGCCATGGCCAAAGACATATATCTTGGCCGGATTACGGGAACTCTTTCCCTTTTCGTCAAGTGTTGAACTTCATACGCATACATGGACAGGGCTAGTCTGGAGAGCCGCCACCACACACTTCTGATTCATATATCATCTATCTCCTCCTCATAACGAACAAGTCCACTAACACAAGTCCTCTTAGGAAAAATCTCCTGACTCCCAGTACAGCGGGGCAGGGTCCTTCAGCCGAGGCACAATTGCGCTGTAAAGGTCCCGCATCGAACCCTGTGGCCATCAATAGCGCAGACGTGCGGCGACCCAGCAGCGGGTCTGGTATTTCGCCAGCGAGCTTCGAGGCGAACAACAGCTTGCTATCCAATTCTGCTGTGGACGGCCATGTGCCTCATATGATCTGTAAGCTGGCCCTTTTAATTTCTTATCACTATCGCGTTCTATCGATGCATGGACAACGGAGTAGTCCGCTTTGCATTGTTTCATATTACGGGGCCCACCGATTTCAATTTTTTTTTTTGGAGAACTTCTCCGATTCTCCGCATGCATCATCCTTCCCCCTGACCCACTTTAACTGTGCAGCAGCCCTCCTTTCATTCGCCCCACCTTTCTGTGCACATCGTCACCACAGGTCGACGTCGCCTGACAGCGCGCGCCGTTGGCGCTGCTTTCACATGCAAAAGTGACAGAATTTTTTTGGGTAGACCTCAAGGCTATACCATCTTATTACTATAGAAAAATTATGCTGACCACGAGACCACCTGGTTGCATTAGATCAACGATCTGGATATCGCAATGACCAGGCCCTGCTCAACAAGACCCAAGCCTCCGAAGCGAATGACCACTCGCCTTGGGGCAGCACCGCCGCCTCCGTGAACCAGTCTAGTCTTTTCGGAAGCTCCCGCACTGCTCATACGCGCAACTCGCTGGATGATCCAAACGCACTTCCTCAGCTTCCCCCCTTTGTACGGCCGCTGCCCAGCAAAATCGCCCCGGAGGACGTTCGATATCTGCATGCTAAGGGTGCATTGAGTATTCCTTGCCTCTCGCTGCAAAATGCATTGCTACGAGCATACATTGAATATGTGCATCCTTATATGCCGCTATTGGACCTCCGTACGCTTCTTACCGTTGTCAATTGCTATGATGGCTTGGAGGGCCAAATCAGTCTGTTTCTTTTCCACGCTGTCATGTTTTCTGCCACAGCTTTCGTCGACATGAGGCACCTGCGCGAAGCAGGTTACGCAACTCGCAAAGCTGCCAGAAAAGGCTTCTTTCAAAAAACCAGGGTAAGTGCTCCCAGCTCCACTTGCATCTCCCTACCCCACAATTCTCCCCCGATTCGTGTGGTGTTTGCGAAAGATCCATATTCACATGTTAGCAGCTACTGTACGACTTTGACTACGAATCAGACCGCCTGATTCTCGTCCAGGGCCTGATGCTAATGACGTATTGGTACGAGACTCCGGATGACCAAAAAGACACATGGCACTGGATGGGTGTGGCTATATCGCTTGCGCACACTATTGGATTGCACCGCAACCCTGAGGTGACGAGCATGACGCCCACCACACAGAAGCTCTGGAAGCGGATCTGGTGGTCATGCTTCATGCGGGACCGCCTGATCGCTCTTGGAATGAGGCGTCCGACTAGGATCAAAGATGAAGACTTTGACGTTCCAATGCTTGTCGAGGATGACTTTGAGATTGGAGTCCTCCCTGACCATATCAATATTGTGCCGCAGGATTGCACGCTGATGCGGGATGTGGGAATGCAGAGGGAGCTTGCTGTCATGTGTATCGAGAAGGCGAAGCTCTGCCTCTGCATTAGCCATATGCTGAAGACGCAATATTCGGTGCTTATTCGCGATAACATGAAGCCGGAGAATACAACCAACAGCACAATGATGCTGTTTCCTAACAAGAAGCTGGATAATGTTGACAACGTCAAGACTGTCGATGAGGAGCTCAAGGCTTGGTCGGAAGGCCTACCTCCGTCATGCCAATACCGCATGTTGGTTCCCGCGGATGTTAAGGATGGGAGATCGACAGTTGCGGTTCAGCGGATGCTGCTTCACATGGTATACCACACGACCATCTCTGCTCTGCATCGCCCGCAGTTTTTGCCGTCATCTCCTATGCAGGTACCAACCGTATCACGGCAAGTTCAAGAGATGTCACGCCTCAAGGTGAAGGACGCGGCAATGCACATTACTCACATGGCCACCGAGTTGCATCACCTGCGCTTGGAAAGGTATCTGCCCACTACAGGCGTGACTGTGATTTTACCTGCCATGATAATCCATCTTCTGGAAATGAAGAACCCGATGCCAGAAGCCCGCTCCCGAGCGACAAGGGGATTCCGCCAGTGCATGCGTGTCATGGAGAAGCTTCGAGAGATCTATGCTGCTGCTGACTATGCCACTGGTTTTCTGGACGCTGCATTGCGCAAGGCTGCCATCGATGTCAATGCCAGCGTCGAGCCAGCGACATTGGCTATGATGAAGGAGGTGCCGCCTGAGTTCAGTGCGCAAACACCGCCGCCTGAAAACCTTCCTTACATGACTGCTGCAGAGACAATGTTTAACGAGAAGCCGAAGGAATTCAGGAGACCAGTGTTGCAATCACGTACAATTGATACTGCTGCCCTAGAGATGGGAGCTGCGAACTCACCACCTCATACGGACTTTGATCCCGCAAATCTTACACCGAGTGTCAGCGGTGGCTCAGACGAGATGCCTGGAGAATTGGATATAATGGATGTTGACTTTATGCAAGGTCACGATGAGTTTGATTGGAATGCAGTTGCCGGCACAGATGTTGATGTGGATCAATGGCTACAGTTCCCACCAGAAGGTGTTAATGGTGGTGACGAAGAAAGCGCCGAGTCGTCAAAGTTGACAGAGGTCGCGCTGGGCTGGGCTATCAATACTGACGTTTGAAGTACAGACCAGCTGCTAGTGGACGCCTTAGTGTTAACATGGAGGAATAACACAAACAGACAAATGCATGTTGGCAATACGCCTCTAGCGTAACAATGCAGAAGAGGGCTAAGGGGGGAAGGGGGCCTTGAAGACTTGGATTTGGAATTTTTACACGCTGAGTTTCGATTTACGATATCCCTTTTCGTTTTGTCTCATGGCATTCGGAAGGGAGACTATTGGAGGGGAACCATTGTTTGCCAACTCAACACATAGAATTGGGGCGCATCAAAGGGCGGCGTTGGACACATCTTTGCCTAGACAAGGGAAAAGTAAAGGGAGTCAGGAAAGACGGCGTATGTTCATAGGATAGGAAGGGTCTTTGGGTTTCTTTGTTTATTTTTTTTATCACATTTTGAAGTCTCCTGGAGTGGGATAGTTTCTTGGGTTATGACTGGTTACCCACTGGATAGATGCTATTATTAACGACGACCCATGACGAGGAAAAAAGGGATTTGACTGGACGAATATGAAAAGTCGTTGGATTATAGTCAAGGCTGTGGGAACTAGGAAGGACAGAAGAGAGAGAAGTCCCAAGGGGAAATTCTGTGGCATCGTGATAGATGACTAATTAAAGCACAGGCTTTTTATTATCATTTTGAGTTTCCTAGGTATTCCTTGGCGATTGGTGACACGGGAATAACAGTTCAAAGCAAAGGTCAAAAAATTGACACCTTATTCACATAACCGTTGTCCATTTATGGAATGCGGGAAACGCACGACGCATTGGCCTTATACTGTTATGGCCGTCAGGGACTGTTTTGGGACCAGGCTGTGTGGGTGTCTTGCATGTAGCGTGGCAGATGTCACAAGTCCCCCCAGACCAATCAATTAACGTACCTGGTCGTGCTGCGAGACAAGGGGGGGGGTATTTGAGCACTGGATATGTGAATTCATAGCGACGTTCAAAGCGAGACACGCAATTGCAAAATGTTGAAAAAAGATCAACCTTATTTGCCGTGATTCTTCTACCTTCCCTTTCTCATGTATGCGTGTGTGTCTGTAGCTGTATTACCTGCATAGTAATACTTTGATAATACGTGGTACTCACCGTATGTACGTACCTACAAGTAATTTCACCCATGCGAGTCAAAATTGCTTCCAGCCAGGGGGCATCGAACAGGTCCCCGCTGCAACTTAAAGCCTCCCCAGCAACGGCCCATGTTGTCTTAGGCTCCATTATCGGAAACAGGGAAGAAAAGAAATAAAATAAAATAAAATAATCTGCCCAGGGGGGTTCCTTGTAGTGATGAGCAAGCCAGGGAAGAAGAAAATAAGTGTCTTAGAGCCCATGTAAGAAAATGAGGGTTTGGTTGGATAAAGCTGTGGGGGAGAATATCGAGACCCATGAAGAGAGAGACAGAGAGAGACAGAGAGAAAGAGAGAGAGAGAGACACTCACACAGATACAGATATAGTGGGTGATTGACTGAGATGAAAGACTGGGATACCTGGCCCTTTTGATGTGATGTTGGGTGTTAGTGGTAGTAGTAGTCGTAGTTTCTTTACTGGATGGTGTCATGCATGATTTAGATGGTGATGGCTTTGGGGAAAAGGTTCCAAGGTTGTTTTAGTGGTCTTCTAGTGATTCATCAGTGCGGATGATGGTGGCCAGGACTCAGGACGCGGGTATCGATGCAGTAACGCCAGAAGCAAATAACCTGCATCCACGGGCGTCCATAACAGCCCCCTGGGCCGATGGCGCTTAGCGTTTTTGGCCGCAGCCCTAGGCGGGTTGGTTGTTCGGTCAGCCAGCCTAGCAGCGCATGAAGCCGCTGTATTGACTCCATCCCGCCTCTACCAGTACTGGACTGGTACTAGCATCTGGGTGGAGGTGGGCACTCAATTAATCGACAATGGATAGCGTCCGGCCGGCTGTCCACCCGCCTGAAGATTGACAGAGCAAGAGAGATATTCTATTGTTATTAGATGGAAGACGCATCTTTCGTATTCACCTGATGGTGATTCCCCCCTTTCTCCTTTCATCATCGTCATCACCGCCTGCTGTCCTACGAGTCGAACTGTTGTTCGTGTTCTCTCTCTGTCTTTCTCCTTATCTCTCACTCATTTTAACTTGCGCTGTTGTTTGCGTCCCTTTTCTCGCAAACAGCTTCCAGTCATTCGTTCATTTCTTTATTCATTCATTTTTATTCTTGCATAAATCTCACATCCTTGAATTGCGCACTCTGCATCTCTTTTCCTTTGATAATACTCCACATATTGTATACATATTTTTCTCTCTCTTCCCGCCTCGCGTATTCTCGCTTCGCTGCAGCCTTACTCGCATCTTTCTCTCATACCAGTATTACTCTCCTGCTTCGCGTCATCATCACCTCGATCAGCGACATACTACGTGCCAACTCAAAGCGGCCTTGTCCTACAGTAAACCCCCTTACATGCGAACACATAGCCGCCGACGCCACGAACGACAGAGACAACAAAGCCGAGGCTCTCTCCCACCCCCGAATTATCGCGACTCAGGATACAACGAAGACGTCCTCCATAATAATTTTTTTTGCGACTCCGCCCGCAGCATCATCATTCGTCGCCTTGCTTCTTTAGAGGAGCTTGGTGGTGCCGCCAGCACAGCGAAAAAAAAAAGGGCACCAGCGCAGCGACAGCACCAGCGGATACTGCATTGACGTGGCGCGGTGGCCCAACCCAACCGGACGCGGACAGCAAAACCCGCAGTTGAGGTGTTCCAGTTTCGTCTGCATCTGACACACGTCCGATCACTTTGCCTTGTTTCTACTTCCCCAGACGCGCCAATCCGGGCTGCAGAAGGTGGTGGGACGCATCATTAAGTAAGTCAGACAGGGAAAAAAAAATAAAGAGTGGCCATTGGATTGACTCCCAATTGAAAACGCGGTGGTCAGTCAGCCCAGTGACTTACTTGACTCTGGCTCCCCCCGTCTGCTTTCTCCCTTGACTAATTTCTGTTTCTCAGCATCCTCACTTTCTTTGTTTGGGTCGTCACACGGGAGGCAAGCTTAGGCAAGTAAGAAGCCACTGCCTCCCTGCTTTTCTTGTCTGTTGGAAGAAGCAAAAAAAACAAAAAAAAAACAAAAAAACAAACAAACAAAGCAAACACCTGGTCTTTGGGGACCTTGGTTAGCCGACCAGACGCCAACTTCTTTTTTTAAAGTCGCATGGCGGTCGCTTCATAAACCCACCCGATACTTCCCCTGCTAGTCACGCCATTCCTTCCGTCAACTATGGGCATCACCTACCAAAGTCGATCCATCACTGTCTTGATTCCGCCTGGTCCTTGAGTGGAATTCAAAAATCAACCCATTATCATCATCAAACCAAACAAAGACAGATCATGCCTCGGCAGCAGTATCGCCAACACATTAGACGACGAAGACGATCGAGCAAACATGACCGATCAGCCTTTCCTCGTGAAGCCCAAGAGGCTTTCGACCCCGACGCCGGGCCAGCTGCTGGCCGCACGAAACCGTCCTGCTGATGACTTCTTCACCCATCTTCAGCCCGCCATGGTGGTGGATGCCTTGGGGCTGCCCAATGGCATGTTGCGAAGCTGTCTCAACGGAGCTTCTGCCGCCGAGAGAGACTTTGCTATGCGTACGGCGCTGGCATCTCAGAAGATTTGGGAATGGCTGAATGAGCTGAGTCACTGGAATTGGCCGAAAGACGGTGGATCGGAAGGGTTTGAGAAGCCGAGCAACACGCGCAGAAAGCTCTTTGCTCAGACTACGACCAAGGAAGACGAGACGGACAGGAAGGAGTACATGGGGAGTTTGCTCGCTGAAGCGGTGGAGAACTACCAGAAGAAAATCGACGACATTAACCGCGAGATGGAAGCCTTGGATTTGGAAGAGATTAAAGGTCATGTCATGAATGTCCACATCTTGCCTCTCTCACGACCTGCCACTCCCATCAACTTAGACCCGAATCGATCGATGCTCTCGGCCTTGACGAGCTTCCACAAGATGGAGGATATATCGGTTGTCCTCACCGCTATTGTGGTACAGACGCTGCCCAACCTAGCGAAACTGACTCGACTTTTACAACTTTGGACACTACGGCTGAATGTGCTCGGGCACGTAAATCTCTTTCTACATGCAATCCAGGATGCTGAAGTGTTGCTGGGGGAGAGCTGGGAAGCTATATCTCAGTCACGTTGGGAAATGGCCAGGCCAACAAGAGGGTCTACCGTCAAGCACCATTTGACAATGACACGAAAGGAATTCGAAATGAGGAAGCGGGTGCTTGCTCACAAGGTTGCGGGCCCGGGCCACACCTTGGACTACATGCTGGATTGTTTGGAAGGATCTCCGGATACGCTTCCAGACGATTGGCTCAACAGAATGGAGGATGTGGAACAGGGCTACAGCGAATGGGTCGCCGCATGTGAGCGGAACATTGCAGAGGCTGAGTGGACCGAAGCCGTTGACGCTCGTCAAGCCACTCGCTCACCGCCTCTGATCAAGGAACGCCAACTTGCAGATGATGAGACGAGTCAGACAAGCAGCTTCCAGGGTGTGGATCTGAGAAACAGCACCTTCTCTCCACCGATTATCATCAAACCGACAGACATTGAGAGACCCACCAAGAAGGAGTCTGACAATGGAGTATACCTCGAGACGATTGAAGAGACCGATTCATCGGCCTCTGGGGTCCATGTCGAATCAGAAAACGGCTCCTCACCTTTCCATAGCTCCGTCAACCAAGACTCCATCGCCGACATTGACGGAGCTAATGACCATGGTGATAATCTCTTGACGCTTCCCGAGAAGCCCAACCCCAAAACTGATAGTAACCATGCATCTGACCAGGATCAACCTGGAGGTGCTGAGGTTGGCTCTTCATCTCCCGAAGAGATCAGCATGATGGATGATAATGTGTCTTTCATTGGGGACGAGGACGAGGGTGGAGATGACATAGCACTTCCACCTCTGCGTAACAGCCTTAGTCGAGACAGCTTTGCTTCTCAAAACACTACTGTTGTGCACAACACTTCAAAATACTTTGACGACTTGTCAAGCGATTTACCAGAGGTTTCTGCTTCCCCTGCAGTTCCTAAAAGCCGACTTCGACAGGCAATCTATCCACCGGCAGACGAAGAGGATGATAGCCCTCCAAGCTCACCCGTGGAGGTTGATCGTCGTGGCCGGGAAGGATCTATGGCACTATTTGATAGCCCCATGATTTCACCCATTCCGGAAGATGATGAGGATGATGAGTCGTTTCTCAAATCGCCATTCGATATTTCCATATTGGATGACTTTGACGACTCATTCTCAACGGACTTTTCAGGCCCGGCTTTCCGGCGGGGAAGTGTGGGAGATCAACGCCTGCGAGAGCAAATCAGCCATATTATTGACTCCATACCGGCCAAAATTCGGCTCACAGCTGGGCCATCAGCTATAAACCTGAATCCCCCTGATCTCCAGCTGCCACGCTTGAAGAACAAATCATCTAGAGAGCCAGTCAAGCGGAGTGCATCAGGATTGTCACAGCGAACTGTGACACCTTCCTTTACTCTGACGCCCGCTAAAACCACGAGGCAACGCACAAGGGACCAACAACCGATCAAGGTCTATCATCTCTCTCGATCGGATGGTGATGCTCCTATCAAGCTCTTCATCCGCTGTGTTGGAGAGAATGGCGAGCGTGTCATGGTACGCGTCGGCGGTGGTTGGGCAGATCTGGCTGAGTACTTGAAGGAATATGCTAGTCATCATGGACGCCGCTCTTCCGGCAAGGAAAAAGCCAAGGTAGAGGTCAGAGATCTTCACCGGAGCTCAACCATGCCCTTGAATTCGAGTCCTCCTAGTAGACCACCGTCAGGGACAGGCGAAAAATCATCTATGAGCCCTCTGGCAATCCGTAAGACACGCAGGAGTAGTGTGACTGCAGGAAATAGGCCCAAGACTCCTGTTTCTAGTGGATTAGCACCGGATAATACGCCTCCATCGGATGGATCCTGCCGTTCGAGACCAAGCTCTAGACTTAGCTGGGTTGACGACGAAGGTTCGTCTTTGGGTCTAGCAGGACCAAGAGGCAAGAAGGTGGAAATGAGTGAGGAAAGCAAGGCTTGGGTGGAGAGCGTCAAAGAAAAGGTTCGGATGGTCAGTGGAGACATAAGAACAGCCGCTGCAGATGAGCGGAATAAATTTGGGGACCTAGGCAAGGTTGGTGGGACGGCACGTGTGTTCCGGAAGACCTGATGTTTACAAAGACACGACTTTATCTGCCATCATTAAGGGAGGAAAAAAAAGGGAGTCATCATATTAGGTCTGTGGTTTTGGACGGGGGCGGAAGAGGCAGTTTGTCATTTTATATTCGCATGTCAGATACGGAGTTTTCGGATGGGCATTGGCGGGCATTTGCATGTCGAGTACATACGCGTTTGCATGAGGTGTCTTTGCTACAGCGAAATATTGGCAGGGTCGGAGGATACCCTTTGTACTTATGTTTACCATTTTTTTGTTTCTTTTTGAATCGAGTCACTCATTATTATCTGATCTAACTTCCGAGTCATCCATTCGGATGTGATAAATTATGTGATAAATTGTTGCGAAATGTGATGCTGAAGCATGGTAGCTCGTGTTTGCACCTTCAATCTCCTTCTTACCAAAAATTTATAACGCCAAGTCTTATTACCTGTCTTTACATAGAATCTAATAAATATTTTGATATGTTGATGTTGCTATACATTTACACTAGGTCGAGGGAGCCATTCGTATTACATCATCCTGTTGTCGGCCAGGGTTAGGGTCTTATCGATAATGCTAAAAAAAAAAGTTGCTTGGAGCAAGGCGACTCGAAAATTCCGTCGACAGGACTTGCACTACCACTCCCCGCCTACCTTACCACCCATTGTAAAAAACCGAGCACGATTTTACACAATTAGGAATCCTCAAAGGTCGAAACGATGGGTCAAGGACGTCGCATGAAGAGGAAGCAGGGTGCGCCTGATCCCCTGCCGGAAGCGCACTTTGCGAACCTGAAGAGGAAAGCAGGCTTGCCTGTTGATGAACCTGCAGCAGAGAAACCGGCGTTCAGCAAGAAGCGCAAGACCGCAAAGGCCGCAGCGGCGGCGAAGAAGTCAGAGCCTGTACCAAAGACGAAATCGAAGGCAGTGAAGAGCAATGGCAGAGCGAAGAAGTTGCCGGAGCCCGAGGTAGATTCTGAGGATGAGGACCTTGGTGACGAATTTGATCTGGACGAGCTGGAAGACGACGGGTCTTCTGATTTGAGCGGAGAAGATGGTGCCGCCTCTGGCGGGAAAAAGCCGAGTATCTGGTCCGACGATGATGAGGAAGATGTTGAAGAGGACGACTCTGTGTTTGACTCGGATGACCAAGAACAAGGCGGCAAGAAGGACAAGTTTGTCTTCTCGGACGACGAGGACGAATCTGATGCAGAGGAGAAGCTCACAGCTGCCAACATTGCTGGTCTGAGCCGGAAGCTTGACAAGCAGCTCGCCGAGGAGCAGGCCGTTGTGGATGCGGAACTGCAAGAATCGGCGATGCAGACGAACATTGATGGACCCAAGATTTTTGGCGATGACGAGGATTCGGACGAGGATGACTTGGCGGCAAAAAGCAAGGCGCTTTTGGCGCCTGATTTGCAATTGCTGAGACAGAGGATAACAGACACGATTCGCGTGTTGGATGATTTTGCGAATTTGTCGGAGGAGGCGAGGTCAAGGGCTGAGTATACTGCTCAGCTTATCAAGGATATTTGCGCGGTATGTCTTGGAGAATTTCTAACGTAACCTTTTTTTTTATATTTTGATTTCGGAGATGAAATTGGAAGCTAATTTGCCATGTCGGGATGCAGTACTACGGCTATAGCCCCTACCTAGCTGAGAAGCTCTTCAACCTCTTCACCCCCCGCGAAGCCTTTGCTTTTTTCGAAGCCAATGAAATGGCCCGTCCGGTCGTTATTCGAACAAACACGCTGCGAACGCATAGGAGAGATCTTGCCCAGGCGTTGATCAATCGTGGTGTTACGCTGGAGCCTGTGGGAAAATGGAGCAAAGTTGGCTTGCAGATCTTTGAGACGACGGTGCCGCTGGGTGCTACTCCAGAGTATCTGGCTGGGCATTATATTATTCAGGCGGCAGCGTCTTTCTTGCCTGTCATGGCGTTGTCACCACAACCGTAAGTTGATTTGGTGTGTTGGCTGAGAGATTGTATAAAACTAACTTGGGTGTATGTAGGAATGAGCGAGTCCTCGATGTATGTGCCTTTGATCATGTCTATTATGCTAGAGGATTTCCTTTCTTCTACTATGGGAAAGATTGTGATTTTGTGATGAGAAAACAGAACTGACTATTGGATGTAGATGGCCTCTGCTCCCGGCGGAAAGACAACATACTGCTCTGCCATGATGAACGTAAGGCAGAATTGATATTCGCTACTAGTCTATGGCCACTAGCTAACAATGGATAATAGAACACTGGCGTTGTCTTCGCCAATGATCCCAACAAGGCTCGTGCCAAGGGTCTGATTGGTAACGTCCACCGATTAGGGGTCCGCAACGTCATCGTATGCAGCTACGACGGTCGAGAGTTCCCCAAAGTTATGGGTGGCTTTGACAGGTGAGTTCCTTACGCCCCAACCCGTTCCCTTCATCTCATCTAGAGACTAATCGTTCGGAAAGGGTCTTACTCGACGCTCCGTGCTCTGGAACTGGTGTCATTTCCAAGGACCCTAGCGTGAAGACAAACAAGGACGAGAAGGACTTTATTTCCCTGCCGCATACGCAGAAGCAGCTGTTACTGGCGGCGATAGACTCTGTGAACCATGCGAGCGAAACGGGTGGGTACTTGGTTTACTCGACTTGCAGCGTAACTGTCGAGGAGAAGTGAGTCCCTCCATACTTAACCCCCCCCTTTTCTAAGCGCAAAGACACATATGATTGCTATCACGAGGAACCGGTGGCTAATAAATATACTTTGCCCCCCTTATAGCGAGGGAGTTGTCGCCTACGCCCTCTCCCGCCGGCCCAACGTCAAGCTAGTCGACAGCGGCATCCCCTTTGGCAAAGAAGGCTTCACCAGCTACATGGGCAAGAAGTTCCCGTCCAGCCTGAAGCTCACTCGACGATTCTACCCCCACGCGCACAACATTGATGGGTTTTTCGTTGCCAAGTTCCAAAAGATTGGTCCTACGCCCGCTAATGCCATTGGCGCCGGGTCCAGCAAGAAGAGCAACGGTGCTTCTACTTCTTCAACTGCTGGTGGTAATGGGGAGGCAGAGGAGGTTATTGACAAGACACCAATTACTACAGATGATGATGATGATGACGAGGAAAATACAGACGGCAAGTCGAAGAAAAAGAAGAAGAGCAAGGCCAAGAATGACTTTAGTGCGTTTGATGATGAGGAAGATGAAAAGTATATAGAGAAGGCGAAGAAGAATGCTATGCGGAGGAGAGGGTTGGATCCTAAGTCGTTGCAGAAGCCAAAGGGGGGGAAAGAGGCGAAGAAATGATGAAAGTATGGTGATGATAAAAGATCGTTTGGGCGGAATGTGGTTGAGGAGTGGGAGATTGTAAGGGATGATGGAAAAGTAAAATAGGGGGAGGAGTGGATTTTGATGTGAAGTATATACTTTAGGTGAAATGGGATCCAAGTCGGAGTGTTAATACTGAAATATGTAATGTTTTGACAAATCAAGTCACTGTTACAGTTTCGTTATTATGTGACAACCAACTTGGTAGACACAAATACAAATTTGTTTTTTCCGCACAAGATACTTGACCAGAAGCAATCCCTGTTCTCCTTTAATATAATAAAACAATTTCGGTTTTTTGTTTTTCTATATATCTTTGTTCTTCCCTGCCTCAAACGCAAGTTACTCTTCCAAATTCGTCGTCCTCCTCGTCTTCCTCCCTTTCCCGTCCCTCGAATTCCCCTTGAAATGCTTCTTAGCCGACGCAATCTCCACGTCCTTGGGGTCCAGCCCATTTTCCAGCGCAATCGCCGTGCGGGCCTTCCTCCCGCTCAGCATCTTCCCGCCGACGACGCTCCCGCTGCTGCTGCCCTGCTCTGTATACTTGTAGCTGAAGGGCATGCTGACATGGCCCTTGATGTTCTTGGGCGTGAAGAAGTTCTTATCTAGCCTTTTGGATTTGGGGCCCTGAGGCAGAGCGACGAACTCGGAGGCGGTGGACGACTCGCCTTCACCGCCGCCGCCGCCGTCGAGGGTGAGGGCGTCGGTGGCGGAGACGAGGGCGGCGCGGCGGCGCTCGGGGAGGTGGGCTTCGTCGTAGAGTTCCTCGTTGAAGGCCTTGGCGTCGTCGGTGCCGGGAGGGGGGTGCACGAAGAGGAGCTTTCCGTTGACGTAGTCCTTGAGGATGTAGCGTGATGCTCGGGCTTCGTCTGGCTGGCCGAGGCCCTGGGTCTGGAAACCTCGAGCGGTGGCGTAAGCGCGCAGGAGCTCCTCGGCGGTGGGGATTCCGGTGCCACCTTCTTCAATTGGCCTGGTGGTGACTTTGATGCCGTAGATAGCCTCCATGAAGTTTTGGGGGATTCTCTGGGTTACCAGGCCGACGGGGCCGGAGTGCTCGCGCATCTGGTCGATTGGTAGGATGCCGTTGGTGACGAGGTCGGCCTTGGTTGTGGCGAAGTTGGGGAAGACGAGACCTGGGCAATCGCAGAGGATGACCTTCTCGCTGAGATGGATGGTCTGGAAGTGCTTCGTCTTTCCTGGGGTGGAGGAGACGGAGACCTTCTTTGCGCCTATTAGGGCGTTGATGGTGGATGATTTACCTACGTTGGGGTATCCGACCAGTCCGACTTGGAGTTTCTGTTCTACACCTGAAATTTTGGTGTTAGGGTTGCTGAGCTTTTATGTCGGGGTTCGTTGTCTAAGCAAGATACTTACCTGCGTCAACGGGAGCATGCCTTAGGAAAAGCTCCTCCAACTCTTCAACCGTAATGATCTGGGTATCTTCGTCCTCTGCACTCGTCTCGTCAATCTGCTCTGGTTGTGTCTGCGCACCACCGGCATCATCCTCGTCAACTTCTTCTTCATCTTCTTCTTCAAGATCTTCCTCTGATGTTTTGTCTTTTGATAGGCCTGAAGAAGGGGCTTGATCAAGCTCATCCTCAGACTCGCTCTCCTCTGCCCTAGCGTCAATCAATTCCTTGGCGAGATGTGCGGAGAAGAATCGATACGCGATTCCAGCTTCCCGCAAGTGCTTGGCCCATGCTTTGCGCTGCTTCTCCGTCATCATATCAGCTTTGTTTATGAGGAGCAAATTTTCCTTCTTGGGGTCAACAGCCTTGACGTACGATTCCAAGTCTTCAGACCGGAAAAGTAGAGGGTTTCTGGCATCGACAATCTGCACAACCAAGTCGGACCTTTCAATAACTCGCCACAACTGTCTCCAGACCTCGATGTTTCGCTCAAATGGAGTCATAAGAAGATCGTTGTTCTCTTGCAACTCAGCTAGACCCCTTCGCCATGATACAAGGGCATCTCGCTCTCGCATATCCAGCTCAGCTGGTGTGGTCGAAGCGTCCCACTTAGGCCTTCGGGGTACGGTTAATCGGTTCCTGTGAAGCCTGTGCTTGCCCAAAACGTCTCGCTCCTCTCGCGCAGATAACAGATAGGGGTTCTTCTGATCTGTATGGATGATCTTGACGTTGTTCATTTTCTCAGCTGTGAAATCCGTCCCGGCCAACTCGGCTGTGGCTAGAAACTCGTCCAGAGCGCCTTGCTCCGTGACGGAGCGCATCTTGACCCACGCAGCATCCTTCTTCTCATTCACAAGATATTGTTCGCCGGTTGTGTGGTTTGTTCTCATAACCGCTGATGTCTTCTTGTGATCAACGCCTTTGCCCTTGCCGAAGCGATCGTTCATCAACGAGTTTCCCAACCCCTCATTCTTCTTTGATTTTGCCAACACCATCGTGGCGGCGATCCCTCGATGTCGAGGCTCTCAGTAGAAAAATATTGAAGAAAAATATGCTGTCACCAAACTCTTATAAGAGTTATAATAATAAAAAAGTATGAATGATCAATATCCGTCTTTCGTGGGAGAATGTGTGTTTTGAGAGTGGCATGCCCCGAAAGTTGCGGGCTGAATAATTAAATGCATCATCATGGAGGGGCAAATTTTCCAGATAGCGTTGCGATACGTATTTACACTGTATTTGCACCATAGTATCTACGATATGCACAGTACTATCAAAAGATAGACTGTCCAGAAAGCCCAGAAATTTCTTGGGTTGGTCTACACCAACAAACAACCCACTTCCACATTTTGCAGTTAGTAAAAGTCATCGCAATCGAAAAGTCGCCAAGATGCCAAAAGGAAAGTGGATGTAAGTAAAATAATTCCATGACCCTGGGTGAACCACATTAACCGGAATTATTAGCAATAAGAAGACCGCGCAGCACTTCACGCTCGTACACCGTCCCCAAAATGACCCGCTCATCCACGACGAAAATGCGCCATCCATGGTGTTGAATCCGGTTGAGTCAAAATCAGGCTCGAAGGTGAAACACCTGGATGATCTAGCTTCCGAGCTGGGCTCAGATGCAGGAAGCATTCGTGCCAACGAGGGCGAGGCCGCCAACCATGGAGTGTACTTTGACGATACCGAGTATGACTATATGCAACATTTGCGAGACCTGAACTCTGGCGTTGGAGACGTTGTATTTGTCGAATCGACTGCGACACAAAATAAAGGCAAGGGCAAACAGAAGCAGTCCTTGGTAGACGCTTTAAAGCAGATGGACCTAGAGCAGAAGTCAGGCGAAATTCTTGATGAGGAGATACTACCGTCAAAAAATCTTACCAGACTCTCCTATGAGGCCCAGCAAAATGTTCCCGATGCCATTGCTGGATTCAACCCGGACATGGATCCTCGCCTGCGAGAAGCCTTGGAGGCCTTAGAGGATGATGCGTATGTTGATGACGACGATGAAATCTTCCAGGAGCTGTCCAAGGATGGCAATGAACTTGATGACTATGAATTTGAAGCTTCCGCCTACGACGAAGAGGACGATGGATGGGAGTCTGACGCTACGGCAAAGCCCACTAAAGAGTACAAAGAGGATGAAGTGCCAGAGCTCGTAAAAGGACAACCATATCAACCTGAGGAGGGCCCTTCACAGGATTGGATGGAGGATTTCCAACAATTCAAGAAAGATCAGAAGGGACAGCGGGACCCAGTCATACCATCTCACTCTGGCTTAGAGTCTATGTGGACGACAACCACAAACGGAGGGAGGAAAAAGAAGCGGAAAGGAGCCCGGACAAATGCCTCGGCATATTCTATGACATCTTCATCGCTAGTACGGACAGAGCAGCTGAATTTGTTGGATGAAAGATTTGAAAAGTTAGAAGCTCGCTACCAGGAAGATTTCGACGACATGAGCTCTGTCTCAGAGGTATCAACAGCCTCAAGTGTTCAAGGACCCATCCGAGGAGACTTTAATGGCATCCTCGATGATTTCCTGGGCAATTATACAAAACCAGGGAAGCGAACATCAAAGAAATCAAAAGCACAGACAGGGCTAGAGCAGCTGGATGAGATTCGGCGAGAATTAGGACCCGCACGCATTCGTGGACGTGTTAAATAATCATTGGGCACAAGGATCGGGTTGATATGAAGGATTAATGACTTAATGAATTGTATAAAGAAATGGGAAATTCCAACATCAGATATTTCTACTAAGAGACTTTCTATTCGGTTTTTTTTTTTTAAAGACGAACACCCATTTCGCAACGGTATTATCACAATTTTTTGGATGGTGAATTGGGTTATGAGTGCGACGCCGCTTTGTTACGCGTTATTTCATATGCACTCTCACCTTTAGGTGAATCACGTGACCCCAACCTCCAACCGCGAAGCTCGACTCAGTCAGGTACCGACTAAGCTTTAGTCCATATGCAACAACCGTTACGGCGACCCGACAACACGACATTCTTGCTTTTACCACTAGCAATCCAGCCTTCAAAACTCTCCCCTCATGTGCAAACCGTCATTTAGGTGAATGCGACGTTTGTTGCATCATCAGGCCAAATGTTTTCCTCATTAAGCCAAAAGACCGAGACCTCGTCGCTGGCTGTGAATCCCTTTGCTCCCCGACATGCCGGTGAAGGAGCATCATTTGGTCTTGGTGGTGCAAAAGACATGAGCTGGAGCAAACCCAGCCGAGGAGCATCGGTTACCTCTGGCAATGCCAGCGACACGAGCCGGACGAAGAAGAGCAAAGGAAAGACCTGGACTCACGCGAATAGCGACACCGAAGGCAGGCTCAAGGTCAACAACCCCTTCAAAGGCAAAGATGGCAATCTGAGCGATGGAGGAAAGCAAAAAAGGAAGCCCAGGGGAGAGGGAGAGCGAAAGGAGGTGGAACTGAGAAAAGGTGCTAAGAAGTCGCGCGATGGCCAGAAAGGACAACAGAAACAGAATGGCACTGCCGTCAATGGCTTCCAACATGCCACCAGCGCAGAAGAAGATAATACCTCACGTCCATCCTCCTCCTCCAGCGCGAGCTCCGTCTACGAAACAACCCATTCCACTTTTCAGTCTACCGACCCTTTCGCGAAGAAAGTATACGACCGACTTCGAAGGGATAATATCAGCCCCCCGTCATGGCCCTCGCAACCTGGAGACCCTAAGAACAAAGGCGAGATGGCCAAGTTTCGAGAAAGATATGAGGATTATCGGCAGAAGGTGCGCGTTTCATTGACAAAAGCTGAGTTAATCGACGATCCAAATCGACGAAAAACGCTCCAAGATGCCATCGACTTCAGAGGCATCTGCGAGGACATGTGCCCCGAGTACGAGAAGATTACACGAATCACCGAACTTGATGTTCCATTTCCTGAGAAAGATTCCCGAACAACTTACCCAAACACAAGCCGCATGGTGAAGAAACTAGCACGTTCAGCCGCTGGGCAGGAAGCTCCGCTTCCAATGGACGTTCGCTCTACTGCGACTCTTCGACGAACTCTCGACTACCTTATTGACACTCTTCTACGCAACGACGGGAACCTACCAACACTCCACGGTTTTCTTTGGGATAGGACGAGAGCTATTCGTCGAGACTTCACCTTCTTATCAACCCCCACGACTGACGACTTGAGAACACAAGCTTACGTGCTAGAGAATGTCGCTAGATTTCATGTGACAGCATTGCACCTCCTCTCCCAGCCAGGAAAAGCCGGGGAGGATTTTGTGGAACAACAGGAGCTGGAGCAGCTTGGCAAGGCGCTTTTGTCACTGCGCGACCTATATGATGATTGCAATGCGCAGGGTATTGAATGTGAGAACGAAGCCGAATTCCGCGCGTATTATCTTATTTTTCATGCGCATGACTCAAATACAATCGAAATGTTGCAGCGGCAATGGAAACCTCAATTTTGGAAAGACTCGGATGAAATCAGAACAGCAGTGTCACTGGTTGAGGCTATACAAAATACTACTGACTTCCATGGACCGTTGAAACCTGCACCTTCTTTGGCGGCATCCAACGCGTTTCATTCGTTCTTTCGAATAGTGGAGGATCCCAGCGTCTCCTATACAATGGCTTGCTTTGCTGAATGTCATTTCCCGCAACTTCGCCGGTCAATGTTAAGGGCCATACGACGCTCAATGGCTCGGCCAAAAGGGGCCGCCAATGATGTTACTGCAGCGACTTTGAATAGCTTTTTGCGGTTTGACACGATTGAAGAAGCCGTTGACTTTGCTAAGCTTCACGACATTGAATTCATTCCAGACGAACAAGCTCCCACAGATCTTAGTCGTCAGTTTTTGGTCTTGAACAATAAAGGTCTTCTGCCAAGCCCTCGATTGCAGCACCAGTTTTCGCAAAATTTAGTTGAGAAAAAGCGTGGTAATCGACCACTTCCAGATGTGATTCATCAAACCATCAATGAAAGCTCTGCAACTTTTGAAACAACGGCCAAAGGCTTCTCAGCCCAATCCGAGGGATCCCTTTTTGTGGAAAACTCGCATCCTATCACATCCAGTGACCCCAAAGCTGTGGAGAGGAGGAATTCAACAACTCCGTTTACAGCATTCGGCCAAACTCCAGGCGGGCTTGCGAGTAACTTCACGGGTGGAAATCAAGGTAAGAGCTGTTCTGCGACACGACTTGAGAGCATCACTACATGGGTACCACCATTCGACCATATTCACTTAGGTAATTCTTTGATATATCTCTTATTGGCTAATTTTGTATTATAGCGACACTATCAACATCCAGCATCATTGGGTCTAATAAAAACCAAGGCTTTGCTATACCAGGAAATCCTTTTGACACCACCGCTGCACCTACGAATTCCGCAACTCTCAACCCATTCGCAACTTCACCATCTTCAGAAATTCAATCGACAACTACAAACCCATTTAATTCAACCCCCCACCTCAACACCCCACACAACGCCTTTGCGTCGCCATCTACAGCTCCTAGTGGAGGCATTGCTACGAACCCATTTGGTCAATCTACTTCTCCAAATCCGCTGGGAAGTCTCCAGGGTCTCCGTGGCAATGAACAGCCCAAGCCAAGTAATGCGTTCTCCGAGAAGCCAAATACACAATTCGGAAGTAGTGCAAATGCACCTTTAGCCAAAAACCCTTTTGGCATGAGTGAGAAGCTTGGGGGTAGCAACTCTGTAATGAGTACCTTCGCAGGGGATACAAAACAAACAAGTGAAAATACAGTCACCCAGAGCGACGGCTCACCATCCTCTAATTCCTCGGGGCAGCCATCGTTTGTAGCTAATCAATCTACGAGGGGTAGCCTCGCGGCACCTTCGACAATCCCCTCTATTAAATTATCGCCAGCCACAGCGCCGACCTTCGGCAGCACAGGATCAGGATTGAATCTTGGCCCACCAGCCTCAGTACCAAACCAAGGGCTCTCAAGTTTTAGCTCAAGCGGTGCTGGTTTATCGCACTCTAAAATTGAGGCGACAGCTACCAGTTCGATAACGAACTTGATGGACAACAAGGCAAATACAATGCCTGGCTCATCATCTCGCCTACAACTGGGTCAAGACAAGCAGTCAGATGTGCAGTCCTCTCTGTCGGAGGGGGGTGTTCAATCACAGCCGCCACCAACTTATCTTGGTACCAAGCCATCGTCCACACTTGGCAACACAGGATTTATCCCTAGCACGACTCCCCCCTCATCCCCCCCGAGAACAAACAGCTCTTTGTTTTCTCTTCCCAATCCTTCATCTGCACCGGTACCGGCGCCACCTAAAAAGGATGTGCTCGGCGAATTTACCAAATGGTTTGTGAATGGAGACAACGGGCTGATGCATGAATTTGAAACTTTCATGGTTGAAAGTATTCTCAGAGATGTTTACGACAAGTTTAGAAAAGATGAGGAAGAAAAGAAGCAAAAAGAGAAGGAAGAACAAGACAACGCAGAAGCGCAGAGGTTCCGCGTGTACAATATCTCTTTGAAGTACTTCTACCTTTGGAAAGACAATGCTCGCGAAAAGCGGCTGAAGAAGCTTCGACATAGTGGAAGAGAGCAATTTCGAGCATTTCGTGAAGCTCAGAGAGCTGCTCAGATTAAAGAAGAGCAAGAAGCTATTCAACGATCTGCCAAACAGAAAGCCGAACTCGCTACCCTCAATCGGTCTGGTGAGTTGGCCATTCTGCTGAAGAATAGCCAAAGGAGCAAACGAAAGGCAGAAGAAGACCTTCTTGCTTCTGGCGTGTTGTCAGGTGTAGTGAATGAGCAAGAGGCTGTTGCGGCGATTTTGCGCAGTGAGACTAGGCCATCGCCAACTCTATCGATCAACGGAGGATATGGTGGCCGTTCTCGATCTGGTTCTATTGCATCCTTTGCAAGTACGGAAGGAGGCGGTTCGAAAACTAGGGCTCTACGTGAGAGATTACTAGGAGCAAAGCCTGGTCGGTTCCGTCGCTCGCTACCGCCCATGTCAGGCGAAATCCCTAGTCCTAGTAGAACATCAAGAGTGAGCAAAGTATCAGAAAGATGGAGGCTGAAAGCTATGGGTATCGTACAGATGCCTGACGGGACTGCGTTACCGGAATCGATGGCAGACGAAATCAGGCGTGGGCTGAGGAGGGAGTCGAGCTTCAACAGAAGCAGTTCGGTGCCACGAGCATCATTCGCTGGCACAGCGAGACCTCAAAGTCCATTAAGTATCGACCAACATGCCAGAAAAGACGTGGCGTGGGATAGTTCGTCCATCACCAACAAGAGAAAGCGATCAACAGCCGAGGACGAAAGCGGAGGAGTTGCAAAACGGGGTAATCCGGATATCACTACTCATAAACGCGTAATGAGCGACGCGGACAACCTAATTAGAGAATTGAGAGCTATGCGCGAGGAAATGGAGGAGGGCACAACGTGGTTCAAGTCCCAGAACGGAAAGTTGCAGAGCGACATCGTGAGCAGAGGTGGCACACCGCTGGACGAAGGCAGCATATGAACAATTGGCGTTTTTGGGGATAGGGAAAAGAAGACACACACACATACATATATGCGACTGGAGGCAAATTATTTTGGTTCTTTGTTTTTTTTTCACGATATGGTAGTCAAGGGTATATCAACTTGGGCTTCAGGCCTCTCTTCTTTTGTTTTGGAACAACCAAAATCCTCGTCTCTCCTGCTGCTTTATATTTACTTGCCGCGTGGCCAGCAAGCTTGAAATTATCATTCGGGAAAGCAAATGATACCCACATACACACACAGTCTTGAATCACCGTCGTTATAAGCTGATGGGGCACTACTATATCAGTAGAGTTGGGGTTTCGTGTTTGGGGGGGGGGGGGGGGGGGGGGGGGGGGGGGGGGGGGGGGGGGGGGGGGGGGGGGGGGGGGGGGGGGGGGGGGG
>CAKNET010000030.1:0-80722 GCA_930272545.1 Sphaerostilbella broomeana
ATTATTATTATTATTATTATTATTATTATTATTATTATTATTATTATTATTATTATTATTATTATTATTATTATTATATTAAAGAGGCTTGGATTTCATTTAGACGTGTAGATTGCCATCCCATAGGTATTTGATGCGAGGCGGGTTTCCTGTAAGACAATCGCATAGTGGCTGCGTTAATCTCCATGTCAGATGTCTGACTTGATCAAGGATACTGAGTCTCATCTAATGTTTTCAATGGCGTTTGATACATGGCTGATGAATAAGGAGGCAGTACCTCATCTAGAGGGGTTACCCCAGCATCAAATCTTGCGCCGAGACACATCCCTCTCTAGATCTGACCAAGGACCTCTCCTGTTCTCTACCAGGCAATAATCACACATTCACCATGACGTTGAACCCCCGTCTACTCGCAAATCCGCCCCCGTTACATACGAGCTCGCATCCCCGAGCAAGAACACCGCTGCCCCTCTATACTCCTCTGGCTCGGAGATCCTTTTCAGCATCGCCTCGTCCTCCCACACTTTGGTCCATTCTGCCTGTTTCAGCACCTCGCGCGTCATCGGCGTGCGAATAACACCGGGACTGATGGAGTTTACTCGGATCAACGGCAGTGTATGGTCCTCAGCGACGGCGACAGCCCCCCATTCTCCGGCGAGGGAGCGGGTGAGTTGGTGGACGCCTGCTTTGGCGGCGGAATATGCGGTAGTAGCATTGACCTTGAAATTGGTTAATCAGCCAAACGTTTCAATGAATCGGTATATCCATTATTTGAAACCGAATAGCTGTGACACGACCGGCAGTCGGGCAGAGGAAATCTCACCTTGTTCGTAATATACCCGCTCATACTTGCAATGAACACAAAACTCGCTCCTCCCGTACTCTTGCCTTCTTGGTGTTGTCGTCTCACCACCTTAGCGGCCGCCTGCGCAACGATGAGATTACCAACGAGATTGACATCGATAATTCGACGTGCTTCCTCCTCTGGAAAATCAATCGAATCACCCACAACCCCAACACCAGCGCAGTTCACAAGCCCCCGCAAGGGATATCTTGCTGCAGATGCAGCCTCTTGGAAAACGCTCTGCGTGAGTGCCGAGCTTGTGATGTTGCAGGGGTAGTAAGTGAGGTTGCGGGAAAGAGACTTGGCGAGCGCTTGTAAGTTGGCTTTTTGTCCCATAGTATCAGTATTTTTTTGGTCCATTCCATAAGAAGGTGGGGAAAAGGAAGCTTATAACACACTCCATGAAGTATTGGTTGCTGTTTCATCACGGTCGATACCAATGACATCGCCTCCTGATTCGAGAATGGCTTTGGCAATAGATGATCCCAAACCGCCAGTGGCACCAGTGACTGAAGGAGTCAGCAGTTTGTTCGTTCAATATATGCTTCGGGGACTCATATATAGGTAGATACGTATGGTTAACAAGGTTCATGATCTTTGACATACCGATGATAGTTCGATCCTTCAGAGAAAAGAGTTCCGGCGTGCCAACATGGGTGAAAGCTGAATTTAGGCTACCGTCTTGAGAACCCATTGTGAAGATTATATGGTATAAAGATTTGATTTCGCAGTGAAAAACAGAACGATTCTTGAATGACTTTCACAGGATCGGCTACTTGTTTTTTTGGTCGGGGCATCACGATTGATATACCCTACAGCAATGTTCTTCTTCACACCTCTAACAATCATCGTATCTTCATCCATAAATGCCCAATATCTACATTTTTAGGCACCAGCACTTCCACTCCGTTGTCGGAACCGTTCTATACTCCAGATATGTGGGATCGTGCGCCTGTTTACGAAATAATTGACATTTAGAGCTTGCCAGTACAGGCGGCAGAGGCGGCCGAGGCGGCCCCATATGCCGCCGCCCAGACAGAAAGCCACGCTGCAGACCCGCGATTGCTTATTTTCTAGCAATCTCATGGGTGTGGCTCCTCTTTAAGCCGAAATCAGAACCTCTCAGCATTGAGTGTTGAATTATATTGACTTGGACGTCATGCCTTGTGACCAGTCAACCAGTCCGAAAACGTAAAATCCCCACTAACACATGTGTGTGTCCCGGCAGTCGCGGTGAGGAGGAAATGTGGATGGGGAACACGTGATGAGCGTGGCAATAAAGAACCAACACTTCAAACCTAGACTCTCTGGAGAGCACAAGTGATCGAGCGAGCGAGCCGGCGCCCAATCCCAGCAACGGATTCGCAGCGAGATTTGGATGAGCCTCTTGGCAGCGAAGGGGGTGCTGTCGTGCGCTGCGCTAGAAGAACAGCAGGACAAGGTGAAACACGGGAGGCACTGCTGTTGTGGGGATGGATGATCTGTGGCCACCGTCAAGTTCGTTGATGTGTTTGTCAGTTAACGGGCAAGACCAGGTTGTAAGCTATTTCCGGCCAGGCCATGAAAACAAACCTAGTCATCTGGAGCCTTGAGATGTAGCAAGATAGGTGCAGCGACGGCTATGCGGTTTCATGCTGCTATGGTGACCAAGCCCTACCTGCCTTTCCAATTCAGGCATCCGAAATCCGAAACGTCAGTGTCTCGATAGACATGGCGAGCGCATGGCAATCCTGACTGTTAAGGACAGTCCCAAACAAACCATCCCAAAGGTGCGATTCTTTCCCAAAGCGGCATCTTGGATCTGGATTTGAGTTTAGTGATATCTGATGAAAGCCACTGTGATTGCTCGCTGTTCAAAAGCGGAGCGGTGGGAGAAGATGTGTCTCAAGGCTGGCAGCCCGAAGTTTTGAGTCCCATTCGCTGTTGTTAGTTATTCTTTCACCCGAATGGGCTAATGTAAGGCCAGATTAATTTGTTGGCCCATCCCCTCGTTGTCATTCCCCTCGCCTTTTGGATATGTGCCAATATTCTTCAAGAACACCCGTCGGTTTCTTTGCAGTATGTGCATTCCGAGGCTGTCTTTCAAGTTCATTTCTTTTTTAGGAAGCGAACCCAAAATTGTGCCAGCAAGGCGGAAGAGCGCGTGCGCTAACAGTCTCTCGACACGGACCCTCCGTAAAAGAGCCCTTGTTGTGATTGGCCTGGCTCGCTCTCTTGGGCTCCCCTGCGTCAGAAAGCACAACACCGTCATGCCTCTCAGCTCCAGACAGACCCCCTGAGGGATCCTTGATTCACCAGGTTTTAGCTGCAGCACACAGGGGCTTTGCCGCCCTGTTCTGCGCAGGGGTTGGGTGGCTTGGCCAGTCACATCGTCGGATTCCACGACAAAGTGCTCCAGGAACACACTGCCTGGGGGAAGAGAATTAGCACGACGCTTGTCAAGGGGTACTTTGGCCTGCGGCACCATGCAAGCTCGGATGGCCAAGGCACCAGGTATAGGTTACTTGGCTGGCGTGAAGGCTTGACTGCCGACTAGCATCAGTCTGATGGCTAGATAGGGTCGCAGGCGCCGAGCGACAGCCTTGATTGGCCGGACGAAGGAGGATTCGTCACGCTCTGGCTGCTGGGCTCGCGCCAGCGACGACCAAAGAGCGTTGCTGTTGCGCGCCAGAAGGCCGGGCGACATGGTGGAGGCTCTGCGATTGGACACGACGTCAAGGTCGAAAGGCTTTGTACTCCACCGATTTCTCCTTCGCTGCAGGTCAGTCAGGTCTGTCACTGGCGAAAGCCACCTTGGCTTGGCTTCCTCTGTGATTTGTCTTGCGAGTTGTGCGGCTCGTTCTCAGAGCAGAGAGACTTTGTACATAGACCATGTTGTCAATCCGCCCGGCGATCTGTCCGGCGCATGGAACAAGTTGCGGGCGTTGAGGGGAACAAAGAATTTGACGGGAAGATGCCGGGAAATGAATCTGCTTGATTATCTAATGTTGGTTGCCTGAGGCGCGCCGCCGGTGCACTCTGTCCACTCCGGCGACACGATTATGTGTGTACGTACCTGGTACGAAGCCCCCAAACCCGCTCTACTAGAGCTTATCAACAGAGCCCTGGGTACGTATCTGGGTAAGGCATGGAATGTCCGTTCTTTCGGTGCAGTTCGCCGCGAACAAGGTGGTGAGTAACTGGAAACCGCCCCCGTCAGTCATGCACCGTGAAAGACGAGACGTGCCATGCCAGGCTGCGGCTCTCCCAGCGCCTCACTCGCTGCTCGTCCAGAAGCCAATCCCCCTCCAGAGGAGCCAGTGACTTGCCCCCTCCCCTCCCTCCCTCCCTCCCTCCCAGCGGCGGCCAGGCCAGCCAGCACATGCATGTCTTTTTTTGGTCCCAACTTACAGGGGCCCACTCCCCAGTTTTAGGCCGACCCAATGCACACCCACCCTTCTGTCGCCTCCTGTGCCAGTCGCTGTGCTCGCTGTGGTCTAGCGCCTTCTGGTCCCCTCGTCCAGCCTCTAGGCTCTCAAGCTCTCTCTCGCTCTCCGCCCTGCCCTCCGTCCACCAGCTGCAGCCCGAAAATTCCCCAAAATCCCCCCCAGCGCTACACCACACAAAGCCTCTCAGTCAGTCTGGGTTCAGTTTTCTTTCCATCTCCTCCTCTCTTCTCTCCACCCTCCTCACTCTCCTCCTTTTGTTCGTTCATCCACCACCACCACACCGCTCTTCCTCTCTCTCTCTTTTCCTCCTCGTGCTATTCTTCCCTCTCCTTTGCGCGCTTCCCGCCTTTCGAGTCTCGTTCGCGAGTTTTGTTCAATCGTCGTTGCGTCTATCGCCCTCTTGACACACATACTGGGACTGGAATTGTCGCGGGAGAAGAAAAAAAAAGATCGTGAAAAAAAAAGAGACAACAAAAGGAGAAACCCAACTGGGTATTGAGGAAGTTGCATCCATCGGTGTCATCGCCATTAATCGAGTGTAATTTATCTATTCGGCCGCTCTTTGCTTTCGACAAAACATCACCTTACTACAGCTTTCTAATTTCGACCGAGGATCGAAACACCATCAGACTTTGGAAAACCCAATCGTGGCAAAATTCAATCCAGCAAAAGCCTATTCTTCTTCATTTGGACTCGTGACGCGCCGCGGAAAGCCTAAGCAGACTTTGTTATTGTTGCCTTCTGGAGCAGCAGGTGTTGGCTTTCCAGTCGCTCTCGCTCTGTCGCGTATTCCGATCGGTTGAAACCGCGTCTCACAAGCTTCGTCAAGCGCGAGCCTGCTTGCCCTTTGGTTCTGCCCGTCTCGGTACCCTCGTTTGAGTCGCACGTTTTGCGAATCTCGCCTCCATCTGATCCGGCAGTCAAAGCCCGACAACGCACGAATCCGACTCGACTTCTCGTTACTCACGGTAGCTGCGCTCTCCGATTTGCCTCTAGAAGCAGAAGCCCAAGCCCTGCTTCCGTCGCCACTACCTTCAGTCGACTGCATCCCGTTGCCACAAGCTGTCTGATCAATCGCCTTACCCTTTCATTTCAATTGTCAAAATACAACTGATTTAATTCTTTCTTCTCCAAGCCCTCGACTTGCGGGACTTTACTCTCTTCTTGTGCAAAATACTACGCTTTTCTTGGATTCGTAATTTCTTCTTTTTTTTGGTTCCTCTTGCGGACTGGCACAGCACGACCTCAAGAAAGAGTCTTGGCTCGACGTCTGCTATCTGCTGACTCCTTTCAAAAAATATTTGCATCTCATATTTAACCGACCCGGTTCTTCTACAATCTAGTTCTCTAATTCTCGGCAACTCGAGCCTTCAGTCATCCTCAGCAACTCGTCTCCGAGCACTAGGCCTCTACGCCATCACACTGCATTTATCATTTTTTTCTCAGTTTTTTTTGAGTAATCGACACAGGCTGTCTTGCTCAAAATGACTTCCAACAACTTCGTTGCTACCGGAGGCTTGGCTTCCCGCCGAGGCGGCCAGAACATCAAGCCCCTCTCTTTCGATGCCATTAAGCACGGCAGCGCCAGCAACCAGGACGGCGGTGTTCCCACCCCCCGTACCAGTCGTTCTCACCTGCTTGCGGGCCTGAGAACGGCCCCCAAATCGGCCAGTGCAGCCTCCTTTGCCCCCGCGGCATCCGACGGTCCCGTGCAGCAATATGCCAGAAATGGCGTGAGCTCCAACGGCTATGGATATGGTCAAACAAACGGCTACAATGCGCCTAAGACGGCTTACCCGCAGTATGGCCAGCAGAATACGTATCAGAATATGGCGGGCCAGCAGTACACTGTTGATCAGGTGCTCGCCCCCCCTCAGCTGTCCATGGATGAGCAGCTGCAGGAGCAGATGGACCCCAATCTGTATGCCCAGCTTGTGGCCACCAACATGTACCTTGCCCAACAACAGCAGCGACTCCAGCAGCAGCTTAGGAACGTCCAAGCCGCTGCTCAGCAGTTCCAGCAACTCAACATCAGCACCCCGCAGCTAACTCAGCAGCAACTGGCGATTTACGAGCAGCAGCAACAGTTGGCCGTCCAAGCAGCCGCGGCTCAGGGTCAACAGGTCTACTTCAGCCCTGCCACTGGCCAATACTATATTGATACCTCTGCCGCCAGCCAGGTGAGCTCTGCCTTCGCTGAGCAGCCAATGACTCCCGGCTTCAATCAATTTCAGCAACAGCAGCAAGGTACCCCACGTGTACAGGTCTCGCCTCCTCCAGAGAACCAGCAGAACACATTCCGCAGCAACTCCCCGCCTAAGCGCTTCGACTCTCCTACGGATGTCACTCCTCTGCCGCCGCCATCTGCGAACGCTTTCCGTCGTGGACATAAGAAGTCGTCGTCTCTAGCCGTCAACAGCGCGCTTGCTGCCGCTACTCCTGCTGCTGGTGACTCTGCCAAGTCGCCTGCCCCGAAGACTGCTACCTTTCCCATGACTCCCCTGGCTGGAGGCTATGGTCCTGGCCAGGCTCGTGCTGGAGAGCATCCAGTTCGTCAACCCCGCGGCCCACCCTCTATGGACGAGCTCAAATCAAAGCCTACTGCGAGGTACGAGGGTAGTAAGAACTTTGCTACCCGAACGCGACGATCTGCAGTGCACAACCTCGTCCGAGCTGGCCTGGAACGCCGTAAGGGATCTAGCAGCTCGACTGGTAGCATGAGTCCTGTTTCTGAGACTGCTGAGGAGTCGACCACTCCCATCACTGACAATGAATCTGACTCCGGACGCAGCGGCTCTGGCAGTCTGATTGGGGAGATGGAGTGCACTAGCTCGCGCACTTCCGTCACTGGCACCTGGGGAGCCATTGGGTCAGATCGTCCCATCTCGCGACAAAAGGCCCGCAACAGCGTTGACAGCTCTTCAGGCAGTGACAGTGACAGCAACTCCTTTGCTGATGTTTTCAAGAACGGTGCTCTGCGAGCATCCAAGGGCCAGGACGCTGTCGATGGACAACGCAAGGCCGCTAGACTGGTCCTGACAAGCGTTGAGAAGCGCAAGACGACTGCTGTGGCTTAAAGCCCAAGCTCTGTCTTTTCTTATTTCTTACGACTTCACGCGACCGGACTTTTTGATACGATTCTTCGGACTTGCGGATTGCATTATTCTTCTCGACACGGTCTTCACATCTTTATGTTTCCTTTCTAGTCTGTCCCTCACAACTGCGTACGGATGCGCGTGTGGCGGGCCCATGACTACCTTTTAAAAACTATCAATGACTATTATAATTCGCTTCTCGACTGTCATTCATACGGCTTGATTCATCAATGGATTGGAAGGGAGGGACTCCTGACAAATTTTATTTGCTTTAGAGGCTGTGGAATCTATTATATTCTCGGATTGATTGGTTCAGGTTTCAACAGAACCTACGCCTTCAGAATTTACCACTGTACTGAGGACAAGGCTTTTCGACCTGCTGTTTCTCAAAAGAGTGAATCCAACCCTGCTTCTTGATGTGGCGGGCTTTGCGGGACTCTTTGAGAAGCCTGGTTTGGCAGACTGGAATGTCTTGCCTTCGTCCCACTCACTCCTTTATTTTTATGTCTTGGTCCCATCCACCGGAGTCCGCATGGTTTCTTTTTTTTTTTTTCCTTAATTAGTTTACATCAGTGGAAGAATAGGATCGAGAGATATGGAGTGAGATATAGGTAGCAATAGTTTTAAAGCAGTGGCACAATACAAATTGATTGCCAAGAATCATCATCTTGCGGTTTCTTTCTTGTTTGCCGCGACTGAGTTGTAAGACCGTAAACTTTACATCTACATTATAATACTCTGAGCCCAACAGAACACGCTCGTATAGGAAATGATTGCTTTTTCGTGGGAAATAATAACTTTGATTCCATTCATCCATGTACCTCATCTTCACATATGTTAGGACTGACCCATTGTAGTTTGTAAGTAATATATATATATATATACATGCAAAAAAAAAAAAAAAAGTCCCTGACTCCCCTCCCCCCAATTCCATCCATGTCTAACTTAACCCAAGTAGAAAAGCAAAAGGCGTTAAAAGAGAATACATAAAGAAAGAGGGGGGGCAATTTATCGTGTTTGAATAATTAATGCCTATGACATGCATGCTAGGAAGCGATGAACTTTTTTATTATTACACGATTTGTGCTTCGAATGTTCCCCTCATCATTAAGAGTATTATTCATTACCGACTAGCATGCTGTTGGTGATGCTGCTGCTGCTGCTGCCATTTCACGTCGTTTGGTGACGGCCGGGCTCTCCTCTTAAGCGCTGCGGCTACGACTCCCGCACTGGTGTTTCCATCTCGGTGGCTGCTGCTTGGTCGAGCTCCATTCTCCTTATTGCTGGCACGGCTCTCACTGCGCACAACCATCGGCGGAGCAGGCTCGCCTCTTATGCCGCCTCCTACGCGGCCAGGCATGCCGCCCACGAGAGAGGTTCTTGGCAACCGGCTCTTTACGCCGGCTACATTGCCCCCGCCGCCACCGCTGCTCCCACTGCTGACTAGGGAGCTGGAGTCGTTGCTGACTCGTCGAGGGATGCCGGTTGGGCCGTCCCGGCTTCGGGGTCGATAGAGCATACTCTCGCGCTCTAGGGTCGCTTGTCGTCGTGGACTGGCCGCGACTTCAATGAATGCGCTGCTTGCTAGACTGGTTCTGCTCCGGTGCGTTGGTGTCTGGGGCATCGACGTTGATGACTGCAGACTAGGCGGCGTGTAGCTTGTGTTTCTCCTTGTACCTCGCCGGGAGGATGATGACGAGGAGCTCACTTGAGATGAGGATACCATTCCGTCGTGTCTCATCACCATTGGTGAAGGATAAGTTGCATGGGACTTGACCAACTCGGCGGCAAGGTTGCGGACCAACACAGCCGAGTCCTTCTCTGCCAGTAGCTGAATCGAGTCCATGAGGGACCGAACCTGAGAGTTGTTGAGGGTTCGAGCGCCGTCTCCGCCCCCTAGCACACCCGGATCGCAGGCGTCCATGATGGCGCGGACAAGCCTTAGCAAATTGAGTCGCACTACAGCCTTTTTATGCCCAAGTCGTTGAGCGATGCCTGCAAACATTTCAGGCTTTGCTAATGAAGCGGTAAGGCCAGGACTCAATCGCAGCAACTTGAGCAATGGTTCTAATAAGTTGGAATCAAAAGCATTAAGTCTGTTGGTGCTGAAGCAGGATATGATGGCTCGCGTAAAGTTGTTTTCCATGAGATGACTCTCAACATTCGCCGTTTCCTCCTGGAGCCACACGAGAATGGCATCCAGTGCAGTAACCTGCCAATACTGGTCAGACAGCAGAGACACGTAAAAGTCAAGCCCCTTGTTCTGCCAAAGATATCGCCGTCCCTTTGACCCCGAATGCGCCATGTCGCAGAGAATCGGCAGTGCAAACTCTTTGGGCGGTCTGTCTGTCTTCATTATGCGTAGTAGTAATGGGATGATGCCGCCTACAGCGGCGTACTCTTGCCTTTCCTTGTTGAGTCGACAAAGGTTGAACATGGTGTTGAGAACTTGATTCGAAATCTCACGGAGGTGTTTGTGTTTCTTCTTCATGCTATACCCGAGAAGATCAATGAGAAAGTCGATTGCATCAGCAGAATGCAACGACTCTATAGTAGTCGATAACATGGACAAGTTCTTGATAAACTTGAGCATGGTGATCTGATGCACTGGTGTCATCCGTCGTAGATCTTTCAGCACGCTCTTCAACACTTGGCGATCTGCCACCACCTCCTTAACATAGTTCTCTGCTTGACTAAAGAGGTAAAATATGTTCACAATTCGGCCTTCGATGAGCTCGCCTAGTTCATCTTGCCCCTCCTCATCTAGGACTCGATGAAGCACTAATGCGAGGGGATAGAGAATTTTGCTTCTCGAAAATATTCTGCAAAAGTCGTTCTTTGGCGTGGGTCCCTGAAGCTCAAACACGTTCCAGATGCCGTTGACGCCAATGAGCACTAGGTCTCGAGCACTATCATAATCTTCGTCCAAGAATTCGGTCAAAACGTTTAAACCACCTGCAGACACAAACATTTGGAGTGTTAGTGTTGACGTCTGATACATTTGTCTTACAAAAGCAGCGGCTTCTAATCGAATTTCGTTAGAATATTGACGGGCCGCAAATTTTGTGACAATAGGGATACCGCCAACGAAGCACAGGTTCTCTTGAATCTCCACATCATCGAGAATAATCTGGTCGATGTCAGTCAGCATGTGTCTCAGAAGCAAAATACTTCGCTGGCAAAGGAGAAACTCACTGCATTGACGACTTTGAGCAGCTGCAGTATCATATACTGCCTGCTTTTTACCGTACAGGGCTCAAGAATCTCCAATATTGGCAACAGGCCGTGGGAGCTGATAATTAGATTTTTCGCATCGGGATTCTCCCATAAGAGGGCCAGCTGGCACGAGTTAGTCCAATGACTGGAAGATATCGGGAATGGATAAGACACGTACCAGCTCTTCTGAGAGTTCCGCCAAGTCGTCCTCGCCCTCTGTCATTTTCAGGGAACCTACTAGCTCCTCCACCTTTTCTGCTAATCGTGCATGTCTATCCCTTGCAATCTTCGCATCCATGTCCATTTCGTCCCACCCGGGATCCATAGATGCAAAAGGATCATATTCGTCATCATCGTCTCCTAGCCATGAATTGCTTGATATCCTCGACATGAGCATCAGCCCAGCATCTTCAGAGCCACGCTCACTCTCCTCCTTTTCGGCAATAGATTCATCGGGCCAAAAGACATCAGAAAAGTCCTCGTCGTCGTTTTCAGCAAACTTTTGAATCTCCAACGAGGAGCGAGTGCGCCGCATTGGGCGATCAGGCAGAACAGACGGCCGCGAAAGGCCTTTCTTCCTCATACTGCCGCCATCCGGTGCTTGCATTGATCGGGGCAAACTAGTGAGATCTGAGGGGTGGAATAGCTGCGGAGCATCGGTTTGCCGTAAACCCTGTAGAAGGCGAGTTAGCCAATTTTGTCTCTATGAAGATTGCAGCCCAACTTGCCCCCTTAACAGCTTGTTTGATCTTTTGGTCAAACACGCTGCCATTATCCGAAAAAAGATCAGAGTAATCGTCGAAGCTTTGTTCTCGATAGATGACGCCGGGCCGAGGGGGCAATTCAAATTTGTTTCCAAAAATTGGTTTTGAGGGGGATTTCTGTCGAGATGGACTATGCATCGCAGCTTGATGGTCTACATTTGACTTGGACCGCTGATGCATAGCCTTGGTCGGTGATGCAGGTTTAGGTGCTTTTCTTGAGATGGGCCGTATCGTCTGCTCCTGCGATTCAAGGAAGGGGCGGTGGTTTGGCCCCTTGATGGTTAGCATCTCCCCTTCAAAGTCATCGTCGTAATTGTTCACATCACTCCGGAGGTCGTTGACTGATGCGAAAGCCTTGAGTCTATCACTGGAAAGAAGACCTCCAAAGTTGTCTTGCGCTCGCAAATGAGGCAGTTGCAAGGCACTGGGCGAGATTGCTGTAGCAAAGTCATCGTCCCAGTTGTCGTCATCTAAATATCATATTAGTCGTTTTATCACAAATAGAAGAAAAAAAAACATTAGCTGTTTAGAAACCGGATCGGTAAAGATCTAAATTTCATAGAACTACTAATAGTGGTGGCGAAATAGCATACCAGCTAACTCAACTGTTTTGAATGCATCTGCGCCGAGCCTGTACTTGGTAACACTCAAGGGACCTTTTGAAGGAGTTCCACCAGGGTAGCGAGAGCTGGCATCAGAGTTGGTAGATGCGCGGAGAGATGTCCCTGAGGAATTAAGCGCCTTGTTCCACTGTTTAACTTCTTCGACAGCCTCGCTGAAGTTGGCAGGTGGTTTCGATACTGGGGCATCAGTCCGACGACAACCGGCGATCCAGGCATGTCGCAGTAGTTTTCGAGCTGTCACTCGCAGATTAGGATCCTTCTGGAAGCATTGCATGAGGAAGTCTCGAGCAGCCTGTCAGGACATCAGTATAACTTGTTTTTAGCACACGACGGGCGGTCTTGACTCACGGCTGATATCCCCTCTGGCAGAGGAGGATGGTCGTCATTGACAATGGCAAATAACGCTGGCATCGCCGCCAAGTTGTGATACGGCGGTCTGCCCTGCAAGAGCTCAATAACCGTGCAACCGACACTCCAGATATCCGACGCAGAGCTAGCTCCTGACAGTTGAATGATCTCAGGGGCCATCCAGTATGGGGTCCCGACAACTTGAGCCTCCTTGTCCTGACCTCCAGCTAAAGTGCTGGTTGAGACACCAAAATCTGCGAGTTTGACCGTTCCATCCTTGGTAGTTAGGATATTGGCGCCTTTGATATCGCGGTGGATGACACCCTGGTCGTGGAGGTATTGCAGGCCCTGGAGGACTTGGGTCATGTAAACACCAACCAAATTTTCAGGAAACTTGCCATATGCCTTGCATATCGAGTAGAGAGAGCCATTCTCGCAGTATCTAGGAAATTATGTCAACATCCCCCTGTACATTCTTGGCGTGGACGTGGAGACCGCAAAGACCCACTCTAAGATGATGTTGAGGCATTCCGCCGTCTTGACGAAGCCTATGTATTTGACGATATTATCATGCTATGGCTTTGTTAGTCTCACAAGCGGCCGTTGTGGGCATATGGGTTGGGTAGGGGATTCCATACAAAGAGATTCTTGAGGAGGTTAATCTCGCTCTACTCGGACAGACAGCTTCGTCAGCAAATTTCCTGTCAAGTTTTTTTTTTGTCCATGAGAGGCAGCCTCTCGTCCCACCCTAAACCCACCTCTATCATGCGCAATTCGCTTTTCGGTAAATCGGTAAGCTTGATCTGCTTAATGGCAACAGCCTCGCCTGTACCCCAGTTGAATGCCTTGTATACCGAGCCAAAGGCTCCCTTTCCGAGGCATTCTCCCAAGCGCTATTCGTCCTATCAGCACGCTGTATGTCTCATAGAAAACACTCTAAGCCATGTCCCTGCAAAGCCGTAGTAACTACCCAGGTGGCTCAAGCAAGGGGGGGCCGGAGGGAGGAGGGGGAGGGGGGAGGAGGGCCTTTTTGTTCGCTTTTGCTCGCCCAACTCCAGCCAAGAGGGCAATACGCACATAGTCCTTCAGTCCTGGGTCCTGCATTGCCGAGCTCTCCCGCTGTCTCTCCTTGCGTGATGGCGTGCCTGGAACGGCAGCCCTCTCTCGTGGGGTGACCGAGGCGGCTCGCCCATTGCTGGCGTGGTACAAGCTCTCTCCCGGCATCTCCCCTTCGTCTCTCTCTATCTCTTGCGCTGCCTGGCTCGCAGGCCGAAGCTTCTTCGTCCTTGTCTCTTCCCCAGGATGGCCTTATGCCGCGGTGGGGACGGCCGTAGCGAGCGATGAGGCGGAGGGGATTGCAACTCCAACTCCAACTGGGGCTCGACGTGGAGGAAGGGGACTCGGTCGCATGCCCGTCGTGGCTGTAGTGGCTTTCGTTGGTTGGGTCGCATCCGCTCGAATCCAAGTGCAAGTGTGACGTTCTCCGAGATGCAGAGGAGGCCCGTGGCGGAAGCAAGAGGGAAACCGGAAGCATGGAGGAGAACAACGAGGTCAAGGAAATTGAGCGGACGCGGCTCGACTTTGCTCAAGAGAGCGGGAGCGCGTTGTCGTTGCAGTGCAATCCAGAAGACGCCCCCAATTCCGGCGGTTCATCAACCCTGTGGAGTTCCAAGTGTCTACTGGGTTTTTGGGGGGGTACCCACGGCACCTGAAGTTGGCAGAGACACTGCTGGAGGCGCACAAATTTAGTTGTTGTTAGGCGCTCCAGTCCCAATGGACTCGCTCCATCCAATAAGTAATGGTCACCGTTGGCTGTCTCTAATATTAGCTGCCAATTAATAATAACAAACGGCTGAAAAGGCCCTACAGCCTAATATCAAAGCGTCGGTATCATTATCCAACTTGTTGATAACCAGCTACATGTAATGTATGTGCGTACCTAAATCTACAATGGCACCCATATAACCCATATAACCCATATAATAACAACACCAGTAATATGAAGTCTGGAGTCTCGACTTCCTACACTCAAACAAACTCGTATGCACACTCTCATCACAGTCATACAAATAGATTATCATCGCCCATACATGCAAACCAATTTCACAGATGCCGTCCAATGTCTCTAAATCTTACACATGATTGGGCCAGCAGCTTATCCAAAGAATGCTGGGAAATCGATAGCAAAGACACCTACCCATGCATGAATAGATGCCACATGTGCAGCCGCGTTGTCTCATGCCACGCATGTCCGTCAAGCACACCTCATATCAAATGGAGAGGAACTTGACCGTCATTTTCACAGCAATTGAAAAATAAGTCACAACAAGGATCAGAGTTGTACAATCTATACTGAACATTTGCCTTGGGCATTAATCCATTTGTAAGGCCTATTTCCTAATCGTCATTTGCGCCATCCCAGAATCCGCTTACGGTTAATCCAAGAGTAAGTAGGAAAACGCCGTCTTGTCCCCTTTGCTCCCTTCGCGTTCAAGTTTCATTCGGACGTCATCTCTTCATTCAAATCCCTTGCTTCCAACCTCGTCCTAGTGATAAATGATGACGGTAATGTCGAAGCAAAACGTTGGAAAAAAATGTACAAGAATGCTTTAATGCAAGTGCTTCTTTGCTTCTTTAAAAAAGAGCAAAGAAGAAAAATTGGCCTTCTCTCTCGATCCGTCTGATTTTAATTCGTCTCATCGTGAGGGAGGGTTCGACTGAGTCCTGCCTCAGCCCACCATTCATCGGGGATGTCTTCTCTGGCCGCTAAGCTGCGTACAATGCGCTGCATGCCTAGCCACTCTTCATCTCCAGGATGACTACCGGGCGCAATGCCTGCAGAATCTTCACGGCCGTGCCGAGATCTTTCTGTCCCTCTTTCATCTTCAGACGCTCCCGCTGACAACCGCTCTGCCCACATGTCCGCTTGAGCCCGCAGACTCGATAATAAGGGGGTATCCAAGTCTCGGATTGTTCTATGTGGAGGTTGCGGGGCTGCAGTGTCTGGTCGCCGAGCAAATGGCTCCTCTGATGAACCATCCAAGTTGTAATCTGGGATCCGGTGATTGCGATGCCTCAAAATCCCTTCTCTTCGACGACGCATGCGTTCACGAATCCGAGCGTAGTCGGGATGCTCATAGTCCGGTTCGTCCATGTCTGAGTTTTCACACCCAGAATCGCAAGCTGGGTCTACTGCAATCTCTTCTGCAAGATCAGGGGCGGAAGGCGCTGTGTTGGTGGAAGGCCCTGCGCTCTGAGAGGCCACTGCTGAGGTGAAAGAAGACCCTACACTTGGGGGCTGCGGATCAGGTGTCAAAGTGGACAAGAGAGTATCCCAAACTTCTGGGCTCAGACTTCTTTCCCGATCACCCAAACCATTAACACTTGTAGCGCGGCGGGTCGAAGACGAGCGTCCAGACGATACCGTACGGAGGAGCCGCGACTGACGGCGGCGAAGAGCAGGAGGTATAGCCGTAGAAGAACGAACACCGTCTTCATTTAAAGCCGATGACCCACTCTGTGATCGTTCCAGTCTCTCCAGTAACATATCACTCAGAGGATGCAGTGGTGGGCTTCCAATATTGTGATCATAACGCGAATGAAAGCTGCGATTGTGTCGAGAGTTGGCTGGCGCAACCTAGATTATTCAAGTCAGTATCCTACTGGTGGCCAAGGGGCAAGTATAAGGAAACATACAACACGAGCACGGCGCGCTCGTGGGCGTGGCTCAACGGACCACCATCCAAGATCACCTTCCTGTCGCTCTTCATCTCTCTGAGAAGGCAACGGGCCCATCTCCTGCCATGTGCCTCCAAATATAGAACTCATGTGGTCTTCAAGCCTATCCCTTCTTCGACTATCGTTACTGGTCATATCTCTCAGCGCCTCTCTCAAGGGCCGAGAAGATTGCTCATCTGGATTGCGTCGCTCTGGATCTAAACCTAGATCCGATTCGTGCCAGGGGGTTTGGCGTTCTTGAGTTGTGGGAGGTAGATTGGGCTGTGCAACCCCAAAGATGCGAACGGCGGCACGTCTGGCGGCATTGCGATGCTCCCGTGGGTCTGTACGATGGGGGCGCCTTATCGCGGAGCGGGAGGGAGACAGAACGCCATGCTTGCCTCCAGTCTTGTGAGGCAAGTCGGTCTCGACGGGAGCAATGAAGAGTCTGTCATCAAGGGTAATCTGTCAGCTTCACATGTAGTGATCAAATGAAAATTGGCAATGCCATCAAGAAATTGAGTAACGGACACGAACAGAGCGCGATACGTTGTTGGTACGATGGCGCCTCGCGATTTGCATGCGCTACTCTGGTAACGGCGACGCAAAAGTATTCATGTTGCGCACCACCAGCGCTAGAGGAGAGCGAGCCAAGTCTAGGAGAGAAGCAAACGACCACCCGTTGCGCAGGCCGCTATAGGATGGGGGGGGGGGGGAACTCACGGTAGACCCATGGTGCATAGAATCAATTTGCGTGAGATCCGCAAAGAGGGAGAAGCCCAAAGGGTAAAGAAATTGATGATGATTGCCGCAGTACGGGGTCAGTGGTAAACAACACAGGCGCAGCTAAAGCGTCCCCCTGGTGATGGCGACGATGGCGACTCTTTTGGTGGAGATGAGATCCCAGGCCGTTCAGACTATGCAAAAGATCAAACCAAAGGAGACGAAGCCGAGATGAATATGGTAGTGATGAAATGCGATACGGGCGACAAGACGATGGATCAAAGGAGCGATGGAGTTGGCAAAGACTGCACGCTCTCGCACGAGATCAGCCTCAATGATGAGCGCGCGTAGGTGACAGGTTCAGCCTTTCAAGGTCTTCAGGAGGCAGCAAAGCCTCCAAGCTAAGCCACACTAGCCACACGCCGGTGGCCGTGCGATCTTGGTTTGTGGCCTTGTCGTACGATTACAGATTAGCGACCACACTTGGCGTGGGAATTATTCCGACGTTTAACCTTGCTCATGCACGTCGTCAACGGCTGTGGCTGGTGCCTCATAGCGACCGTACATGTGGCTGTGCCCCGAGCACCATCCAAACCCTGGCTTGGATGCGCATTTGCATCTGCGCAGGTGAATGAAATTTAGTCAAAGTCAAACTTGCTCTCGTCCCAATATGGCATCAGCACCACGGCATATTCATTAAATCCCCCCCGCTCCTCATTTTCTCATGAAACGTCAAACATATAGGTGGCTGCTTCCGGATGACTCTATTCCAAGCTCTCTGAAGCAGCTGGTGCTGTGAAATATCTGCCCATGCCGTCCACCAGGGACGTCAGCCGGGCACTGGCTCGCATTAGAGGAGCCATGCCAGCGGAGAAGAAAGTGGCTTCTTCTCATCGAAATATTCGTCTAGGACTGGAACGCATAAACCGGGTTGTTCCAGACGAGCAGACCTGGGTCGGCATTCATGTTGGCGGGACCAATGGCAAAGGCTCAATATGCAACCTCCTCGCTGGTCTTATGAAGATATCAGGTCTCAGCCATGGCATGTATACTTCGCCGGCAATGCCAGAAAGACACAACGGTGTCACGATAAATGGCCTTTACGTCAACCGGCGCATGTATGAAATGGAGGTTAAACATATTACAGACAAGTTCAAGAGGATCTCCTCTGGTTGGAGATTTTCAGCTGGGGAAGACCCTGGGGACCTGACTCCGTTTGAACTCGAAACAGCAGCTGCTTTCCGCATTTTCAGCAAGATGCACGTTAAATACGGCATTGTAGAGGTTGGTATGGGCGGTGCCACCGATGCCACCAATGTCATGAGGAAGAAATCCGTCACCATTATTTCCAAAATCGATCTCGATCACCAGGAGTATCTCGGCAACACCATTGAGGAAATCGCTAAAGTTAAGGCCGGAATTATGCGGCCTGGCGTTCCCTGTATCGTTGACTATACTAATCCGAATGCCGTGCTCAAAGTCCTTCGGCAACACGCAAACAGCATAGGTACACAAATTAGTCCAAGCTGGAAGGGCTTGCCGCTCCTCTCCGATCTTGATACTGAAAGGTTCAGGCTGGAGGAGTATGAGAAACAGAATCTTCTTTGCGCCACCTTGGCTTTCAGGCACTTGTTCCCAAATCTCGAAATTGATGTCAACAAGCTGTTATCAACAGAGCCCTTTCCAGCAGGGCGGAAGGAGAGAGTTGGTGTGCTTGGCTTAACAAATGGCACCCGACAGCAGCCTGTCATAGTGGACGGTGCGCACAACCTTCTGGGAGTAGGAGCACTGTCTTCATACGTTCAAAACCAAGTCCGCCAGGGCCAAGAGCCAGTCTCTTGGGTAATGGGTCTATCAGCCAGCACATCGAAACCATTCGCTAAAATGATTGAGACGTTGGTTCAGCCGCAAGACAACTTCGCTTTTGTTGAATATCTGCCTGGGCCTAATGAGCCACCTCCAGCTCCTGCCGAACTTGGTCGCGATATCGCAAGGGCTATAGTGAGAAACGAATCTCAAATCTATGATGGACAGCCCCAAATGGGACCGGCGGTACAATGGGCATGTGAAAACGCTGGCACCGGCCCTGTTGTAGTAACCGGCAGCCTCTATATGATTAGGAATTTCTATAAATTGGACGGAATCGAGCAGAAGCGTAAGCTCAAGACGAGACGCCCCGGCCGAGCACAGCTTTGGCATTACATTCAACTGGCACAGAAGAGAACTCTGACGCCCGAAGAGTCTAGGGAATTTAAGCAGGCACGAAGGCACTGGTATCTATCCCCAGTGAGGAATCCCACCTTCAGAACTGTGCGAAAGGGAGGCCAAGCCAGGTCCGCTTTTGTTCCGGATAGAATTCGTTACCTGCAGCGACAGGCAGATTTTCACCGAAAGCAAGCAGAAGGCTATCGCAAGGCCCTGAACAGTGCGGCAAAGGACATTGAAAAGGAGCCTGCTGAAAGTCAGGGTCTGGCAGAGTTGCTTAGCACTATGAGCCAGCTTCAATGGCGGCACGAGCAGCATCTCAAATTCTACAACAGCACTATGTTCAAGATCCGAGGGTACATAGTCCAGCCAGAGAGGAAGTACATGAGCTATCAAGACGTATTTGGACAACCTGAGAAACCCAAAAATAAAAATTTCCCCTTCCCTGAGGAAGAAGCTGGAGATAAGGAGTACGATGGGGGAGAGGTGACTGAGAGTGAGCCAACTCTATCCGAGGGCAGCCGTGAACCCCAAGCGGATCAACGGCGGGAACCAACTAGAGCACCCCACCGAGAGCCACGGGAGCCTAATAGCATCCTAGAAAGAGGCAACTCACGCTTTTCAAGAAGGCTCAGCCGTCATAGTGTTGAGGGTAAAGAACGAGCAGTGGGGGAGGCTCAACAACTCGTCCAAAAACTGACGGGGAACAAGCCGTAATAGCATCAAGGCGATTCTAAGAGGCTGGGATTATGGACAAACCTAATTCTATACCTACCATAACGAGTGAGATGTTTGTACAATATTATGAAACGGATAGACTTCATAGACTTGGCGGGAAAAAATTCATGTAAAGCTTGTAGCATTACGAGCATTTCCTCTCTCGGCCACGCAGAGTGCTCAACTGCTAACCCTAACCCTAGAAGTATGATTCACCCCCCCCCCCCCTAATGCCAGGTATCTATCAACCCCACCCTAGAGCTCGTATACCTCCTCCGCAACAGCCATGCCAAACCACCTCATTATTGTCTGTTGCCATGGAATATGGCTCGGCGGTAAATCTAACGGCACAGATGAAGCCGAGTGGCTAATTTCTGACTTTCAGGCCGGCGAGACAAGTACATTTATTGAGCACATTAAAGCTGGTGTCCGATGTCTTGCTGAAGATCGCGATAATGCTGCCTTGGTATTTTCAGGGTAAGATGACCATTTATACGCTCTTCCACTCCTGCTGGTACCCATGTGGTATAGAATTGTGATTTCTGTAATGAAGGGCTCATATTTCGGAATAGTGGTCCAACCCGCAAAGAGACAAGACTCAGCGAGGCACAAAGCTATGTCAACATCGCCGTTGCAAATAATTTCTTCCATCTCCTACAGGGACCGACACCGTCTCATGAAGATGTCGTCCTCGTGGAGGAGCGCGCCCTAGACTCGTATCACAATATTCTCTTTAGCCTTACGTTGTTTTACGCTCGATTTCGCAACTGGCCAAGTCACCTCACCATCGTGTCTCACGCTTTCAAGAAGCCCCGTCTCATTGAGGGACACTGCGCAGCTATTGGATTTCCTCTGGAGAAAGTATCCTTTGTGGGGATCGATCCGCCCGGTATGGGTAATGGGGAGAATGCCATGGCGATGAAGGGCGTGGAACAGGCGGTGGATGAGTGGATGGCTGATCCGCATGGTAGAGGGGAGAGACTGGCGCGGAAGAGAGCGAAGAGGAATCCATGGGGGACGTGGCAAGGAGTATTTGAGGAAGTTGTTGCGCATCAGGATCAGAAAGGCGGACTGTTGACGAGGGAAGAGAGTGGTGAGCAGGAGATACTGGCGGAGGAGGCACCACGGCCGTGGGTATGAAGCGGTGGATGTACTATCTATCGAGAACTCTTAAGAATCTAGCCAGCATTCAGCTATCTACGCTACCGTAAAGAAAACGTTTTATAGCTCCCCACTGTCTCCTGTTCTAAATCCTAGCCTTGCTCCCCAGATCCCTTTTATGTCTCGGCCCCTCGGCCACCACCTCCAACAAAAACGCAACCGCATCAGTCACCATCCCCGCCGAAAACCTATGCCCCACGCCCTCATAGACCCTATCATCCACCTTGACTTTCCCGTCGGCGTACCATTCTCCCACGGCGTTCTTGAAAACCTGGAGGAACGGCAGGGAGTTGGCATACGGCACCAGGTTGTCTGCGCCCCCGGAGCACAGGAGCAGCTTCTTGCCGCGGATACGGCCGTCAAAGATCTTGCGGAGGCGGTCTTGCTCTGCGGAGGAGAGCGGCACCGAGGGCACGGCATTGGTGCCGAAGAGGAGGCCCTTGGGGTCTCGGGCGAGACTTGTGTTGACGAGGTCAGGCGGGAAATACTTGCTTCCTAGGAATCCAGTCTCGCTGTAGTCCAGGCTGGATGTCTTTGCGCGGCCGCTCATCAAGCCTTGTAAGGACGAGGTCAGCTATCGAGTTGTGTCTTGCCCTCAACTTTTGAGTGACAATAAAGAACTTACCCATCATGTCGGGACACCCAACGACCACGACGGCGGCGTCAATCCTCTCCTCGCCAAACCACGCCTGCCATGTCGCATGGCCCCCGAGACTCCACCCCAGACACACGTGCGCATCAACCCCTCTGCCTAGATATCCTGCCGCCAGGTCGATCAGCGCGCTCATATCGCTAGCTCCGCCCTTCACCATGCTCAGCATGTCAATAGCGTGCTGGTCATTGCCCTTGTCCCAGGCCTCATTCGCCTCCTGGCTGACTAGCCGAGTGCCGTGGTTGGGCATATCAAACGCCAAAGCGATGAGGCCTCGTGTCTGTTTCTTGGGGCCATGCTGCTGCTGTTGTTGCTGCTGCTGCTGCTGCTGCTGGTTCCAGGCGTGCACGGTGCGGCGAGCAATGTCGTGCATCCGGGCTCGGGTCCGGGTCCGTGGGTGGAGCAGCCACAGGCACGTAACCGGCGCCGGGGCAGCCGGGAGCTCGTCTAGACCGTAGATGTCAACGAGAAGCCCGGCCATGGGCTTGGTGGTCACGGAGACGTCCGGCGGGGGTGGAAGGTCCTTGGTGGCGTATGAGGGCAGCATTTTTTCAGCTGTGAGAGATCGAATTTTGAGATGATGGCAGTTATGAAAGAATCTTGAAGGAAGATGAAGTGCTTTTGAGGGTCGTGAGAGAAGTTAAGACTCAGTTTGATACCGAGTTTGCCGAGGTTGGAGATGGATTGTAGATGGTGGGGCATTATTTGGTTGAGTTGTAGTCGACTCTCTCTCCCTGCATTAAGACCCCGCAACTAAGTCAATGCTTGCTCAACGTCATCAGAGGATATCTATATTCTTCTGTTGGGCAATTTGAAAGGCTGGCGGACATGGAAATGCGTATATAATCGCACAGACATGAAATCCTTGCCGGAGATGCATGAATTGGGCCTCTGTCTGTGCCTTTAAGTTGAAGACATGGATATAGGTTAACTATCTGTGTGTTCAATAATAACGGCTCATATATTCGAGTTTCAGACACGACTTTTGCTAGAAGAATTATTATTTAAAATCTCATCTTAATGATTGATCGCTTAAATTACAATCGACGACTTGATCTGTCGACCTGCCATTACGTACGCCACACCTAATGTTACATTTACGCCCTCCTTGCCTATCTCTCTTCTTTATTAGACCTAGGCCCAAACAATCGTCTGACCTTGTGCTTCGTTCTCTGATAATCCCCTACTTTCCGAGAATATGAATCCTCTTCTACCTTCTCGGGAGTCTGTTGCCGCTTGCGCTTAGCAGATGACGGAGCCCCCTCGACAACAGCAGGAATTCTGATAGGCGGGTCAATGTCCTAATTCACCTACCATGAGTTGCTCAGGAAACTTACTCTGATAGTTGAGGGGGTTGATTTGGCGGATAAAGACTTGACAAGGGGTTGGAGTATGTGGTGGAGTTCTTTTTGCCAATGCCCACTTCGTCTTCTAGTAGGCCATCGGGTTCGGCCAGTCTCGAACCAAAGTGATCTGTTCGCGATTGCATTTTTACGACACTATAATAGCCGTGATATCGACGAGTTGTATCCATACATATTTCTAGAATCCCTGGAGATGGTGTTGAAGCCGCGGGAGGCTCGCCAACGGCCACCCGTAGTGATTCCTGGCTTGTTAGCTGTCGCTCGTGCTTGTATTTGAAATTCTGAGCCTGTTCATGAACATTGGCGCTCGTCCCAGATGTCAGTTCCCAACAACTTTGATTCCAGGTCTCCGCCAGGAAGATGCCAAATGCGGTCTTCTTGTTTGTGAATATCACCCCAGCGCGTTCGCTGTTCGTAAGCATTGCTGAAATCATACCCGTCTTTGAGATTTTGATCATGCCAAAGGTCTGCACGGTTTCGTACCCTGGGACGGGGTTAGGAAGTCCTCTGATTCCAAAGAAGGTAGGTCGTAGTGTGTCCCAAAGAGAAATCTCATCTAGTGGGTCGTGTGACCGTATGACAATGGTCTGAACTTTTGCTAGCCTGTCGAAATCGCTTTCAGATATAGAAACGAGGTCTCTGTCTACATTTACTCGGTGATATTGTTCGCCATGTTTTGACCGTTCAAGAGTGATACCGAGTCTTGTTCCGGGCTGAGTCTGGCAGTTGAGAATGGCTAGTACTGAGTCGGGAGGCGTTATAACGATCGCTGGTTTTGTGCCTTCTGTGCCATTCGATATAAGATTCCAGCCTTCAGCCGATTTCATGATCGGAAGAGCAATTTGAATCCCCCCATTAGTGGCAAATACTGGAGACCGCTGAGTCGTGTTGTTTACTACTGAGACTGTGCCCGTGTTTGCAAAGCAAGCGGGTGATGACGCCAATAGGCCAGACGCGGTGCTGTTGCTCATTGTCCACGCAAATATGGATTGATCATCGGAGCGCCTCAATATCTCTTCTTGGAGTCGAATAAAGGCGTGGGTTCCCTCCCCGTAGACCAATGGCATCGTAACACCGAAAAGCCCCAGCAAGCAATATGCTTCGTCCTCGACTCGACTAGTCTGCCTGTTTGCAGCCCAGGACATGCGCTGAGCCATACTGAACTGTGATAGTTTGCCATGGAGGAAAAGACCCTGGTCTATGCCAGTGACCTTGGAAATGACATGAACAAGGGCATTGCGATTGCCAATCTCGACCCATTTTGCGCCAAAGAATGTCACAAGACCAGGGGCGATAAGCTCCTGGAGAGTCCATCCACGAGTGAACCATCGACTACCACCGAGTAACTCTCGGTCCTCACGGACTGCGGCACCATCCAGGTCATCTAGGTAGGCATAGCAGATGACAGACTTGCGGTACCAAGTAAACATTGAGTTGATGGCTTCCGCTAGCTCCGTGGAGCTTGTCTTGTCAATGCAACATGTATCAATCCACTGCATAAATAAAAGTCAGCAGTCTGATAGGATGTGATGGTATGTCCTCACGGGTATTGGGACCCACCACATGTTCAAGGCCGTCCAGCCGAGCCTGTATGCAGCAACCTTTAATTTTTGAATAACCCTTTAGGAATTTTGCTTTGCTCGTCTGAATATCCTGAAACAAGACCTCACCATCACCCCATGTGTGTGATAGGATTGCGTACGGAGGTGTCTCGCGATCATGGAATTCCTGAACCTCAAAGGTCCAGGCGTTGAGAAGCCGCATCTCCTCTCTTCTCAGGTCGCAAACCAATACTGTGCATTCCGACTGTCTTCAAATTTAAAAATGAGCGAAAATCGCTTTAAGCTTCAGGACATCTGATGGATCCTCAAAATTGAAACGTGAGATCCGAGATGACGGAGTCGGACGGCGTTATTCAACTACAGCGACCGTAATTGCGGCTGAACCGCATCTACTAGGTATAAATAGGAAGACAGTCGGGGAGAACGCGGGGTACCATGAGTGGGTGATCCTGCAATATGAGATGAGGCTCTGGATATGCAGGGCTGTGACCAATTGTTGCTCTCCATCTCTTTTTGGCCCGACGACGTGCGATAGGAAGCACTTGATGACATTGGTGTGTGTTCTCATCAGATAAACAGAAAAACACTAAAACCGCAGAGTGGTGTTGGGCAGTTATCTGATAATTTAATGCTAAGCGAATTCAATTCGATAAACGGTGACTGATATATTTGCTAGCTTTTCAGATAAGCTGGGAATCCATATGCAAGCATGGCTATTTGAGCTGCCGCACAAAGAGGGCAGTGACATGTCAAGCTGAAGTCAGTTATCTGAGTTAAATATGAAGGACTATGACCTTAATTGGGATAATGTAGAGCCCAGTTTGGTCACAGGTAGCAACCAGTTGCTGAACAAACATGGCTTTCATAGGAGCCAAAAGGCATTTAGCTCAATCTTGGAACCATGCTTGGACTACGGATTGCTGTCCTCCATAGAGGGTAGTCACTGATTATTGGCTATTAGATGGTAGCAATATCTCACGTATGCTTCCACAGAGAGTATCTGCATTGAACTGTTCCTGAATGTTGGCAATGAACCTCAATGGTTCCTGGCACTAGAATAGCTTATGATGCAGAAGAACAGCTGAGTATAACATAGCTTCAGCGCTGCCAAGGAGTTTGTCTTCTTTGCTTTGGGTCGCTTGTCCGTCCCGAAGGTGAGGGTGGAATTGCTGGCTATGAACGTGGTGTTGCAAATGGCTGGGCAGTGCTTTGACACCCATCTTGATGACAACAGAAATCGAAGGCCCTGGAACGTATTGCTACAGCTAGTCGCGATTGTCATGATGAAGCCTCACTTACTTCTCTCATGTGCATATCGACAGGATTTAACAACCGAAAAGTAGACGCTTTGACTGAGAGCTGTAGTGGAATTGCCTAGAGCGGCGAGAGAACTGATACTTATAGTCGGTAGTTTAAGAGCCAAGGACTTGACGTTGAAGCTAAACGAAGAAGAACGCGTTGGGCGCTAAGATGCCAGTTACTTCAAGGTCAATGAATCGAGAATGGGGCAGCATCTTGACCTCTTAGCTAGGGTATTGAATGCATTCTGTACTAAATCGTCCATATGAGAGGCCCTCGCTGTCACACTATATATATGGCGTGCCAAAGCCATCGGCTTATCGCCGCCCTGGGGGTGCTTGTCACCAAAAGCAAAAAGTTATGTATGACCCTTGGTGGACGAACGATGCACTTAGGATCCTAGTCTCTGGATACCTCGAACGGCTGCTTGTTCTATTTGCTGGCAACTTCTTTCTAGATGTCTGTAGTACGTGCTGATCGACACTCACCAGTTTCAGGCACGCAACCTCTAGTACTAGATAGGACCTAGACAATGGGCAATACTAGCACCTCTAATGAAGTGATCCAATGCTAGACGAAGAGGAGAAAATGGCCTGATCACAGCGTGGTATCTCCTAGCCTCGCATGAATGAAATATAGGCAGCCCCTAATATGCGTGGTTCTTGGTGCAAAATTAGTGTTGCCACAATGTACAGTAGCTCACACCGGCTGAGAGCCACAACGCCTGACACGGGCCGGACAGTGATCTAAAAAAAATCGAAGTCTGAGACCTTGGGGATGGAACTTTCTTCTCCTAGTGACCGGCTGTCGGGTTCCATAGTGGTGGCGCATTGTCTGACCAGCTCTCAGATAGCGCCACAAAACAAACGGTCGATTCTCGAGGGACGAGGCCCGGCACTTTGTCGAGTTAAGCGCCTCGTTCCATAGTGGTAAATTTCTCTTGTATTTTTCATTCTTTCAACAGATTTGTGTAGCGAGCAAAAGAAAAATGGGTGAGAATCAAGATGGGTGAGAGAAAAATGCTTCTCAAATTATGAGACGGAAGTCACCTCTTGGTGAAATTGAGTCGGAGCTTTTCATCATGCGTACCTTTCCGAGATTGGTGATGGCCGCCGATGATCGAGATCGGGGGGGGGGGGGATAAGATGATTTTTTATATATAAATAATATGTTTTATATTTCGTCATCCACTCTAACCCTCTGAGATTGTTAAAGGAGCAGGGCAGTACTGGCGACAATGTTTTTATATTACCATTCAAGCCCCGTGACCTCTCTGCTTCAACACAATCAAAGGGATGGACTATGTGGTAGAGCCGATAGTTGCTATTTGTCTGCTGTTTGCAGTCGCCCTTGGTCAAACTGCTATAATCTGAGCAGAACAACTGCCTCTTCGTCACGTCAATATGTTGCCAAGGTCGTAGGTCACCAACCAATCACTGACGGGCTCATGCTCCGGCAGTTTAAGCTCTGAGTTGCGCCTGTTTATTCCTTTTGCAAGCAACACCCTGGCTTAGGGGGGGGTCGAAAACGAATCTCGTTTCGCCAGTCACAGAGTTATTCACTTCCGCCGTAGCCGAACCTCATCTATGGATATACTCCTGCGGATTGGGCACGGTTGCCCTCTCTATTTACTCCTTCACGTGTCTTGCAGTCTCGGGATCAAACCGGGCGTCGATGAAGTATAACTTGTTTTGGCCCGCCGCTGCCACGTTATGGAGGAGTATCTGGCGCCACAATCTGGAGGCCGTGCCGTGTTTCGAGAACCTCTGGCATTTAACTGGCCTAATAGTCGTCTTGAAAGGTTGGCGAACCCTCGAATAGTCAGAACGGGTTTAGAAGCATATTGATCAATCGTGAATAGAGCATATTGGTAGAGGCGAGGTTATCATGAATTGAGTCCTGTCAAGACCCAACACTCATAGTCGGTTGACTGTCCGCACGTGACTGTAAGTCACCAACAGACAATAACCAATCGGCAGTTATTTACATATATTCGGGTGAACCCCGACTTCTAATCTGTTCTACTATTTTTGACCTGATTTATACTCTGTATATTCAAGACTAACCCATGGCTTAGCACTGACGATTCCAGTTATTATAAGGGATCAATCGGGCCAGGTCGTAATTAACACTTGCCCTGATGGCCTATGAACAACCCCTTACCAATCCGAGTTATCCTAGCCTTAGGATAGTGCACTCCGGTTTATCACAAGTTTCCTATTTCTCGTGCGCTGCGATGTGAGTGTTTCTAGGAATACTCCGTCAACCGTGCTAGGGTCGGCTCAACGAGAACGACGTGGATGGTCCGGCAGGCAAGCACGGCTCTCGTGCTTCAATACGCTAAATCACCACGCCGTTGACTGCGAATCAAACTAGATCAGCCGCACGTGGCTGAAGAACTAACGGCTACGGAGTACCTGTTATAGAGGACGATGTCTTGGATGAAGCTGTTTGCCGAGCGGACGGTATTTACTAGACTGAGGAACAGATGAATTAGGGACAAAGCCTGAGGCCAGAATGGAAGCTTCTGGCCAGAGCAATCGAAATCCAGTGGCTTGCAGTCACCTCGTTGAGATTCTAAACATGCAGGCACGACAACTGTCAGCATGCGCCTCCATGCAAGAATGCGGCCCTGGTCATGATGGCTGAAATACAACGACTCTCGATGGCGCTTCAACAAGACGTGTTGAGTCTGCTGCATGTATCGGATGCTTCCGTCTTGATCGATGGGCTCTTTGGGCGCGGACTCGCTGGCTTGGACCTCTGGTGAGAAGGCGTTCAATAGGAGTTGATGGGAACGTCATTTGCACGACGGCCTGTTTCCACAACTTGCTTCGGCCTCTACTAGCGGTGCTCAACAGGGTCTGAAATTCTAGGACAAGTCCATCCTGGCGCAAGGGAGGTTTATTGCTCCGACGCCATGATCATTTGCTGGTGGCTGAGGGCTAACCCCCCCCCTCACTAGGCCTCAGCACAGACGGTGGGAAGAAAGAAGGAGAGCTGCGACAAGAATTCCAGCACACATGAAGCCACCTTTTCTAGGTGTTTCCCGTTCTCACCAATAACGGGGATTTATCTGCCACTTGTCAGATGTCAGGACAGATAGGTTTGACGCGAGGGGCTTGCTCTTTGGGCGATTTCTACGAGCGAGTTCCGGGACCCTGGCCAGCCATGAAGAGGCGATAGCCTTACACTCCGTACTAGATCAAATGCGCCTCATGCACATGCGATCCCGGTTTATGGATTAGGATTGTTATTTTCAAGGGGCAGTCAAGTCGTATTGATGAAGGCGCTAACACCGTCCCTGGGAAGGTAACGTGGGACGGATGACATGGAGAGTGAGATTACGGGATGCCATCTCCTTGGACTTGTCTATGCCATATATACTATCAAATCTCGGAATCCCTCGATTTTGATGTCCATGACTTGCAGACGGTAATGAATGAGTTAACGACCATCAACTACGGGGAAGACCAATTTGGTACCTATCCACGAAATGCCACTTGGTTTGCCCTGCAGCACAAGTGCCAGTTCTTGTAAGAAGCAACACAGAAGCATTGCAAGAAGTCAAGGTGCGGGAAAGAACTTACTAAACTAGAATGCTCCTCCTTAACTGTCACTACAATATAAGTTTGATGCTACTCTGATAATTAGGGCGCCACCAACATCCACCCGTTGTCCGCCGGACCGTCCTACCACTCCCAGCACACTGGTAGAATCAATGATCGACGACATCCGTCCCTCTAACTACTAGCCGGGAGTGATCCCCCATGCATTTCTGTACATAATTTCTACGGCGTTGAAGCTCTCCCATGTCCATGGTACGGCGTACCGGCCCCAGAATACAAAAGATATCCACCCACCCACTCACCACATCTGAGATCTCGGCAGTCGCGTCTTGTTTCTCGGGACCAACAGTCGACGAAGCGTTCCGGCTGATTTCCAAATTTCACAGCATCATATGCTATGCTATTGGAAGATTGACAACCTCCGGCGTCTACTTTGAGTGCTTTCCCAGTTGAATCAACAATATTACCACTTCGGCCTACCTACCCATATTCCTTTCGGCTTGAAGCGCGCGAAGTTGAAACTGCTGCTACAATGTCTAACATTACTGAAGCTCAGCTGAACACAATCAGCATCATCGAGCGCTGTTGCTCGACGATATCCTTTGTGGGGAGTGTCTTCATCATATCCACTTTTTGCTTCACACATTCATTCCACAAGCCGGTCAATAGGATTCTATTCTATGCCTCGTTCGGAAATCTGATGACAAACGTTATCACATGGATGGCTCGTTCCGTTCTAACGGACCCGACATCAGCGGCATGTCAGTTCCAAGGATTCTTGGTTCAAGTGTTAGTGGGATCTGATCTTGTTTCCCGTATGAAGATGCGAATGTATCACTAACCTCCTTTAGGTTTATGCCCGCCGATGCCATCTGGGCTTTGGCTATGGCCATTAACGTCTACCTGACGTTCTACCATCAATTTGACGCTCGGAAACTGCGTCGTATGGAGATTCCGTATATTATAATGTGCTACGGACTCCCAACTATTGTTGGCTTTATATACATCTTTATCACCGATAAAAATGGAAATAAAATATACGGCAACGCTGGACTGTGGTGTTGGGTCTCAACCGAGTGGAATGCGCTGCGTATGGCAACTTGCTATATACCAATATGGTAAGAATTGGATTGACGTCTGGCCCTTGAGATATTTGACTACTGACCAATATACAACCAGGCTCATCATTTTTTTGGTTTTAGCCATCTACATACGTGCCGGGCGCACAATCCATGAGAAGCGGAAGCAACTCAGGAAACTTGAATCATCAAATCCTGACAGCAGAGCAGCGCCAGAGGAAGGTGGCGTTGGTAAGACCTTTGAAGTTCAAATCGACTCAGAGGCAGGTAACATGGGGGAATACCAATTGGAGAACTTGGGCAATCCTTCTTCGGTAATCCATGGTTCCTCAACTTCACCTGACGCTATCCAGCCAACTCAGAACCCCTCTATGCCGCCGCTCACGATCACTCAGTCAGAACACGACCGTAAGATTCGAAAGCGGAGCTACGATTTGAACAAAGCTACCCTGGCTTATGCTAAATGCTCAGCGCTCTTCTGTTTCGTGATCCTCGTCGTTTGGATCCCCCCTAGCGCAAATCGCGTCTACCAGCTAGTCCACGATAACGAGGCCAGCTTGACCCTTGAATACATCAGCGCCTTCGTCCTTGGTCTTCAGGGGTTTTGGAATGCCCTTGTATACGTCATCATTTCCTGGGAAGCCTGCAAGACGTTGGTGTCTGACTTCCGATTTGATCGAAGGCCTGTGGTGACAGAGCTGGTTATCAACAGGATTGTCCAATCTGCTGAGAAGGACCGGGCTGGCTCTCCAAGGCGAGATAGGAATCGACTAGATGATTCGGAAAGCACGAGGGAATTAGCCAGTCCCAGTCGCGTTGCATCTACAAACAGCTGATAATGGACATTGCACAACTTGGGATGCCTGTTTCTCCTTTTCTCGGCGCCATAACAATCTCTCTCTTTCTCCTGTTTGTCTTCTCTGATTTCTTATACTTGACATGACACAACACAAGGAGACTTGTGATCTTCTTTTGCCTTCATATCCTCTATTCACAGTGTCTAACGGAGTGCGGGTGCGGGTATTGTAAAAATTTTTCATTCGGCGGATTGTTTTCTTTTTTCTACTGACACCACAACGGTGTAATTGAATATCACCATCCAAGAGATCGGGAGTGTAGGATTGTTCGCGTGGAATTCCTTTGTTTTTCAAAAAGCAATATGAGCATTGGGGACCTTATTTGGACGATTAAATTTGAATGGCGCATACTCTTGGTGGATTGAAGGATGAATTGGTGGGATTTATTTTTATTTTTATTGTCTAGATAGGCTTTTAGCATTTGTTATTGCTGTCTCTATTAGAGAGCTGTTGGCAGCCAATTCGAGAAACTACAAAAAAGTGGCATACTGCTGATTATATTGTCCGTTTCAATGGTGTTGTCTATGTATGCGCCGAGTGCGATGTGCTGGTCATATCTGAATGATCACCACACTAAATATCATTATGCAAGCAGAGGCTTTCTTTTCAAACTACATACATACTCCGTAGTCACAAACCACCAACACTCACTGACAGTATCAATTTCAGGCAGAGAATATACACCCAAGACAATTAGAAGCTACCTAATTGTGTGCGCGCTCTCGCACCGTTGAAATCACCTGGCCCGCATCATCCCATAAGGCAACGACAGCCCACCCAGACAGGCCCCCTTACCCCGTCGTGTTTCCAACCTCGTCAGCAGACTATTGCTTTTTCTAAAGCCATCTCTATTGGCTAGTGGCTGATACGGAGTAGATGCAGAAGAGAAAAAAAAATAGGTGTGAGACCCCACGCGCTGCAAGTTGCAAGTTTCATGTCTGTGCGACTGGCTGATGCGCTCGAGCACCGTGGCGTCCTGGTGTTTCTTTTAAGGCAGAAGAAGAATAAGAAGCAGAAGAGTACTTGACAAGGCCTCGGCAAGGGACAATGAGGAGGATGGTGATGCGGTGCCGCTAAAGAAATCTTGGATCACGAGCCAAATGGCGAATGGCAGGGGCTTGAAGGGTTTGGAAACTGAGGACCCCCGGTTCCATATTCCTCTCCACTGTTCGTTCTCCATCAGTGGAGATATACAGAACGTTTTGTGCAGCATAATATCAATGTGGGATGTCCGAAGAGCTCTGCCTATAATAATCATGGCTAGATAGATATCTGCATGGCTTCCACGTCAGGAAGAAGCACCCTAAGCTTATCGCCAACCTACAGGTATATCCTGTGTAAGCTTCTTATCTAGCTTCATAATGCTCATAACTTTGGGCTTCCCCATATTCAACTTCAACTTCACCAAACCCATCTAGCAGCTCCATGAATGGGTATAGCATAACCTAGTCCCCATCACAGGACGTAATCAAATAACGAATTTTAAATAGCTGCCAAGGGTGGAGAACGCATAACCCACGGTGCTACTATACGAAAATAACCGTCATTAAGCCTAAATCAGGATGAATAGACAATAAATAGTTCAGGAGACACAGAAACAGTCAATGGGAAACAAGCGGACATGGGCAAAACTACGACCTTGCGTGGATTACTCTACTCAACTACGACACACACTCTACAACATCAACATCATCTAGGACGAAAGATCATTCTATGGCGGTGATTAAAGCAAGGTAAGGCGGCATTCCAAGCTTTTCAGCAACTTGCTGAAATGAAGCAGACGTAGCCGCGAATGGAGATGTTGTTTCCCCAGCGCGAAGCAGCTGTTTGGTGAAAAAAACTATTTCGCGAAAAAGCTGCAAAACCCGGCGTTTCATCTATGTGCATAATCCTCATCGCTTTTGAACTTTAAAGAATCGTTCCCATATCTTCTTACACCGTACCACAGAAAAGAAATCACTGGTGCCGTCTTCAATGCAATGGAATTACTGAATCCCACACGAAACAGACACTGTAGCTTTCAGCTCCCCCTTATGCCAATTCCCCTCCAGTTCCTTATTTACATCTTTCAACTCTCTAGTATGCAGTTTTTTTTTTCTTTAGCCAAGCGCTTGCTGGTCTCTTATATCGCGTTACTCTTGCAAGAAAAGACGCCACCCACTTGCCCGGCATCAAACGAATCTACAATGCCCTGTACGCTAGCGTATGTGCCTGCTGACAGAAAAAAGACACCAAGGATGATGATGAATACGTTCAAGGCCACCAGTGATGAATCAACAATCACGTTGCCTTTCCTGCCTTCAATTCTGTCGACTTTGCGCATGCGCAGATAGGCCACGCCCCAGAAAATGAAGCCGAACCAGCTGTCGAAGAGAGATGACATGACGGACAGAACTAAGAAAAGAACAATTAGTATCTTTTCAGAGATAACACAGCAATATAAGGAAGCCTTACGAGAAGAGAAGAAAGGGATGACTTGAGAGATGATAAAGGCCAGAATCCAGGTGACCAGCAGAATACCAGCCCAAGATAACCAGCCTACAACAGTATGGTTGTTCAGATGCTCTGAGTTGCGGAACCAGCGGAAGAAGACGAAACGAGCCGTCACCGACGCGTACAGGCATCCTAGGAAGATGAGGGTCGGGATCATGAAGGAGAAGGACACCTTCTTGTACAGTTCTTCTAATGAACCAAATGCCGGTGCTGTGACATATTGATTACCCGTGTAGGCGTAGATGACTGCGCCAACGATGCCAAAAACAAAGACTTCAGCAATAGTACAGGCCCACAGTGACTTGGGAAAGTCCCTATTAAGCAACACGGATTAGTATCTGAGTAAGAGGCACATTGCCGGATGAATCATCATCATCAAGAGTCTTCTTACCGAGGATCTCGCATTTCTGCAATGAAGCTAGGAATCGTGATTTGGCCGATGAAAGTGTAGCTAATGTTGAGAAATGCGGCCATTCCCTGGACAAACGTGGTGCTCTTGACTGGTATGACTGAAACAATAGGACTCCCTAGAGCCGCGCTGTAACCAGCTGGCTTATCTTGGACAGCTGCGAAGATAGTCGCTAGTAAGACCGAGATGAAGGTGAAGAATGCAGATGCCGTGCCCAGCTTGGACATCATGTTGAACGTGCGAGGAAGCGATGCGAGCCAGCAAATGATCGTCATGATGACAGAAAACTCAATGGTACGGCATCCTCCCACCGAGTCGCTCGCCGTCATGGTATTCAGGTACTCAGCGCCGACAAGGACGTGGAGGCCTTGGATAAACGTGTTGTTCAAGACAAACATGAAAGCGGTTGCCCACCACGCCCACTCCTTGCCCCAGAAGAGTGTCTGACCAATGTCGCACACATCCCGTACCTCTGGGTGACGCAGGCAAAACTCCCATAGAACAAGACTTGTGTAGAGGACAAGAGCTGCGACCACAACGGTCAAGATCAGGCCCGGGACCAAGCCTAGGAAGCTGTAGGACCAAGGGAAGCTCATAATGGCAAGGCAAATGTATTCGCTGAACAGTAGCGCAGCGGTCTTTTGCCAGGAGCAGGTCCTGTACTGAATGGAAGTGCCATTTTCAGAGTCAATCTGTTTGTTAAGGATGGCTTCGCTGGATTCCTCGCTCTCAGAGAGGTCGCCCCTGAGGTAATCCGGTAAAGGCGCGATGCGAGGTCCAACGCGAACGCTGGGACCGCCAAAGACGTAGGCAAAGAGAGACGAACCCTTGGTGTTAGACGATGCTCCTTCAAAGTCGCCTAAATCTGCCTGGGATTTGCTTGACATGATAGGCAGGTGTGAAATAATTTGATAGGCTACACTGCCTCTGTGATGAATTAAAAATGAGAGGAGGATGAGAACAAGGCAAGTTAACTGCTCTCTGTCTTTTTCAGCATTTGTGAATCAGACCTCTGTTGATGATGTGTTTGATGGACCAGCACAGGTGTGTGGTGTGATGGATGATGGCAGGAGAACAAGAGCGTGTTGGAACATCGGCGTAGCGAGGACCCGAGATAAATTGTCGATCTATCCCATCGGTCCAACAGCAGCCAAGCCCACAGAAGTCTGCATTTCGCTGTGTCTGCAGTCCAATCTTGGGTCGCAGTCAAGATGGTAGCGTACGAAACCCGGCTCGGCCACTCTAGCCAGGGTCTCATCACGATTCTGGCCACTGAGAGCGACGAGTCTTGTCAAGCCCATGTCTTAAAGCCATGAGTAATCCGCATCCAGTTCTCGAATGCGCATCCAGAACCATGACGATATGCCGCCTCACGGGCATTTTGCGGGACTGGGATAGAAATCCTCCTATGGCGCAATGCGTGACCTGGGATGACTGCAGGCCTCTGTTTTCCGCAATCCAACAGTGTGGGGTTTTTCTCCAAACAGGCTGAAGTTCCCTGGTCAATGGGCGTGAGAAAAGCTCCGTACGACTCGCAAACTTTGCCGAGAACTCCGCTTGTATCGAGCCCATCCTGGTGTCGCAAACGGCGTGCTCCGTTGCTTTGTACGTATATCGGTGCGACCGTCCAGCGAAAACTCGAAGCTGTTTTATTAGTCTGGTTGCGTGCTCAGTGCATTACCCGTTTGGAAGGGAGGAAGACTGGGGCGATTCTGATTTCATTGGACCACCAGACAGGCTAGAGTCTTGTGGCTGATTTGACGACACTTAACAGGCATTCCTTCATATCCTGGGGGCAAAACATCCATCATATCAGGGCCGATCAGCGCCGTGGGCAGCTGAGACAAGGTCTTGGTTCAACCTGGACTCAAGTCGGATCGCTTGCGTTGGTCGTCGAAGGATCACCAAACTTAAATAAAGACCGTTTTTACGGCATGCCTCCACACAATAGACGTTAGCGAAAAGGCTCCCGTATAGTTGTTGCTAGGGTCTCGCCTCTTGAAACCACGAACGATAGGCAAGACTCGAAAATATAGCGTGTCGACGTTGCTGACAATGCTCTGGGTCAGATCACTCATCGTCAGCCCGGCAAATATAATCACGGTCTCGCTAGTTCAGAAAATAGGTTCCTAGTAATGAATGAGACAAATAATTACCCATGCCTAGACCTCGCATCATTATAGGGGACCATTGCGCAATCCCGTCGCATAAGATTGTGACGCTGTTGTTGTTAGGAGCAAGCTCTTGGTGTTGAACTGAAGTTGCAGCATTCTTATTAAGCTTAATTTTGAGCGCGCCTGCACTTTCTAAACAGCGAGTGCCGCGCAGAAGTGAAATAGCCGCCTCAGTCATCAATCTCAAAACATATTCACCACATCAGATGTCAGTTCAATAACACGTATTTATCTCAATATGTAGTTCTGATAATGCGTTTATTTTCATCAAAATTATTCTATGTTTTGAACTATCCAAGAGCAAGGACATCTCACTAGGCAAATCCTCAAGTCAATGGCTTGTCATGTGTGTGCTTTCCTCCTTTACAACTCGTCTACTGTCATATTCTATATTGCACTAGGAATAATCAATAGATCCATCCTTCCAGAAGCAACATCATGTTGAGATTTTGGGTCCTAATGTAGGAAATTGAAATGTATGGCAAAGACTGTGCTAGCATTCCATCAACTCCCGAATCAGGCCCTCGGACATGCACTGGGAAATGTGACTACGATGCAAAAAAAAACACCAAAAAAGAAATGAACAAGATCGAAACATCAAATCAAATGACAAAAGAGTTCGGAGCCAGGCTCCTCGAAAGGCGCCTGACTCCTACATCTCTGTCGACCAATTTACTCCTCCTAGAGTCGCAGTTTGACCTGACCGCTGGACCACGGCGCCCCTGCTCTCCGTAACATCGATATGTGTGTTTTTTTTATGTTGTCGTCGGGAATCGAACTCGCGCATCGTTAAGTTGTCGTCGTCATTAGCGGCGTCCTTATTCACTCCTCCTGGGGGGGCAGTTTGACCAGACCGCTGCACCACGGCGCCTGCTGCCCCCCGACGAGAGAGAGAAAGTTAGACGAGCTTATAAGGTATTGACCGTCGGTCTGCTGCCAGCTGGAGCCCTCGTCTTCGCCAGGCGAAGATGAGGGAGCGTCAGCCAGGTGCCTGGCAGTTCTTCATGACATATCCGTGGAATTCCCAAGCGAAGAAGGTCATATGAGGCCAGTGTGACGCCTGTCTCTTATTTCTCCAGAGGCATAACTCCATGCTTGAGGGGTATAGTCATCCAAGCATCCTGGAAACGTGTTCCAAAAAACCCCGCGCCCACCAAACATTGGATAAAGCGAACCTCACACTCGTGAGACTTTGAGCTACCACGAAGACTCCCAAACAATGTTGTTTTAGAAGAGCGTAGCAACAGACATCATGCTTCCCGGCAAGTCCCCGCTTGAGGCTGCAAAGCATTCATCGTCATTCCTTGACAACGCTGCACTTGCAGCAAACATTTGGCCACCAGAATAATTCTTTCATACCGCACTACGCAGCGACTCCAGAAACAATCCACAACATCAGACAGCTAGTCTCCAAGTAGCAGCCATAGGCATCGCACAGCCATGTAAAATAAAACCAAAGGATAATCCCATCCGAATGATATGAATCTGCCAGGACGAAATCAGGTCAATATCGAGCTGGCGAGATGAAAATTCGAAAACACCGAATACGCGCAAATTCAGTGCGCTCGTATTCAGCCGCTTCGAAAATTTTGCAATCGGTAGAGCAGGAATAAGAAGAATTGACTTTGGCCACGAAGTCAAAGGCGCGACATTAAAGTTGGATGGTGATGTGGAAGGTTGAAGTTTCTGCCGACGGCGTGCTGAGCAAATAATACTCTGAATGCGGCAGGTGGGTCGCGCACGAAAACAAAGATATAATTGGCCATTGTTGGAAGTCTATTACCCCTTATTGCATAACCGAATTTCTTTGTTGTTCTTATACTCTAATTGGTCTGAGCCCCATTTATCGCTCTATGATTAAGTTTCCCTGCGCAAGCGCCATCTATCCTATCCCTAGACCTTGCAGCAGCATTCACTGTAAGAAGAAACAGTCGACTTGTATTACGCTTATGATGTAAATTCATTCTGACCATGTTGACAAAAAGTCGCACACAATGCTCTACCATGAAACAAGCCAATGCTCAAGTTTGCAAAATGCCATAAGAAGTCCCTATTACTATCCAAAAGGTCGACTAGATGTCGTAGTGACTGAAATGAACCTGTGTGAATCTGCTGGGTCCATATCTATGAACTAATGACCCATATGATCAATTGCGCTTCAACCCATCTACCTCACTGCTTGCGTTGCACCGTCTCAACAATCCATTCCAACCGCCCATCCTCTGCTACCTTCACAAATTGGTACGTCTCAGCATGCATCACCCGCCCACCAGGAGGTGTAAAGGTCGAAGTGTGCCTCTCAGCAAGATCCGGCCCATCGCGCAGGAATTGAACGACAGTCAAATTGACTTCCGGGGCCATTTCGCGAAGCCAGCGCATGTGCTTGACAAACCCGTCAAAGTCGCGAGTTGTGTCATCGTCTCGCTGCGTAAAGGTAGGTGAAAGAAGCTTCGAAAGATCGGCTTCCGTGTCCTCAGGTTTCCCGGAGAAGAGGCTCATTAAGGCCGCCTGGTAGGTGTCGACATTGTCGGCGAAATTGGATTTCTGTGGTGTTGCGGATGTGGTCATTGGGTCAAAGGATACGTGATAAATACAGAGACAAGTTGTCGAAATCGTTTGCTAGCCCGATATATCAAGGCTCGCACGAAAAGAACATACACATCTTTTATAAGCAGAAGTTGCTTCGAAATATCGTTGCGTAGCACTTGGTGCATTACTATGATTGACAGCCGGCGGTTGTTGCCTGTAAGGATTCTCCTTCAATTGATGCCTACTCGCAATAAGTCGTCATTCCATGAGATTCTAAGAAGAAATTAGAGTGTGTCACTGTTTCGTCAACTAGGTCACAATGCATCGTATCGGTTTCCCGATCCGAATCGGAGCCCGGCAGTTCGACCGCCGACGACGCACCGTTCGTGGAATCTCGTCATGCTAAACACAATGTGCTTCGAAGCACTTTCGAATTTCTATTGATGTACTAAAGTAATTGATAGCAAGGAGTACTGCCAATCGGGAACTATACAGAAAAACACAGCCGCAACCCAAAAGTAACCAACAATGCGCACTGCACGGCCGCCATCCCATTGACATCTCTTCCGTAGTATATGATTCCCAGCCGTCTCTGCAAGGCAGAGAAAATAATTTGACAAGAAGAACCGGAACTCATGTGTTGAATTTGATGTTCTCGTCGTAACCCAGTTAATAGTTGCGTGGCAAGTAGCTGACAGCACGAATATCCACAGCGCTCGCATAGCCTTCCAGACCAGAGGGACTTGTCGGTTAGTCAGGCCTGTTTTAGGCATCCCAGCCAAGCTATAAAAGAAGCTTGGCATGAAGGATTCGAACGGCGCAATATGAAGCCTTTGCCAGAAGACGCCCCAGAATCTTCGAAGCGAGAACGCCTCTGTTGGATCACCAAACAGTGCTGGCCATTCGCATGGCTGATCCCATTTCAGTATTGATACAAACAATATGGCTAAGAAATCGTGCATGCCCACGAGAAAGGTGGAGGTGTTCAAAATCCAGTAAAAAGAGATTATTGCCCTTAAATATACGGCACGGAGTGTTAGAGGCGTCAGGAGTCCACTGTTCTCTGGTGCGAAATCCTCAGCTGTGATGTTCATCCTGAACATTTCCGCATAGGTCCATTTGTTGAAAAAGAAGAATATAATCCAGAGCCCTACGGCATGACAGCCTCTCTTAAAAGTGAAATTTATGAGGGCTTCACCTTTAGTCGAGGAGCCATTGGTGAGTCGCATCCTTCGAATATTACTCCATATTCTGTAGATAATCTGAAGTCTCGGCTTGAAGGACTGGGAACCTAGACGAACATATGTTTTCTCAATACAAAGAACCGATACGGTATGTACGGTGCTGTACACAACAAACGGAATAAAAACATAGTTCTGGGCAAGATGTTTGTCGCCGGCTAAGACGTACAGAGGCGCAGCAATGCTCAGAATGTGCAGCGCATTCAATATCTGTCTCACATAGCCCGGACCGTGCTGAATAGCCAGGTAGAAAAAGACGGTCGATACAGCGAAATAAGTCAACGGATGAGATGCTGGAGCATACTCCATTTCGTCTAGATATTTCTCCGCAACTGATACAGACATGATGAGGCGTCTAGTGATTGCGTGGATTGTTCGGTTTTCTTTGATGAGCTTGTTGGCCGAGCGCTTCATTTAATAAGGCTTTTTGAGTTAATGTGAAAAAGAGTCGACAACAGCCGTCTGGCGCCATATCCCACTTTGTTGAACTTGATAGCTCGCACCAAGTAAACTTAAGAGACTAGAGCGTCGACAATGGTGTTGCAGACTTTTGGTTCAACCCGTGTAAAAGTAACTTATTCAGTAGCCCATCAATGGATCCATATTCCTTCTGATGGTCCACGACCAGCATCATGCTTAAGGAATTTGCGCTGGGGAAATGGAAGTTACTTTTTTCTTTGCTATTCTGCGCAACATGCGGAATATAAAGATACGCTTCTGTTGTCATGGATATGATTCTTTCTTCTCACATCATCATTCTCTAAATAATTGCTTTTCCAACCTTTTTTATTGCGCGAATACCGACCATCCAGTATCCAAGATGCCTATAGGATTTGCCATGAGTTTGGCGATGGGCTTCGAGTTCATCATGATGATGCCCATCGTGAGAGAGATTATTTACGTCACTGTCCTTACTGGTCTCGCTATCACGGGGCTGGTAGTGGGCATATGCTCGGCGACCATGGGAGAGGGTTGTCCTGGCATAGAAGAGCTTCGTATGGCAGGCATACCGGACTTCAACGCAACCGTGGGTCCTTGCAACGTCCCCATGTACAACTTCGCCATCTGCCGCGATCAAATCAAGGAACAGCTACAACCGATCAACAGCTCGATCCCAGAACCTGGTGGTAAGCTTTCCTTGACATGAAGCACGGCAAAGCAATGCTGACACAGACCCTGATAGTGGCGCAATTCGACTACATCCCTCCGGCCTGTATGAACTTGGCCAATGTCCTTGTCGGTGCGTGTGACGACGTCGCCGGTCATTATCCGGTCGTTTGTGGTTCGTCATGCTTGAAGTACACAGGGCTTTCGGATGCAGAGATGAAAGCTCTCTCTGCTGCTCTCAACTCCTTTTAGAAGATTAGTGCTTGGGGGTAAATCCGAAGGAACGCAGCAGCTGTAGGCGACAGGATTAGCTCTAATACGGAGCTTTTGAGTATAGTCAATAATCTCTGGGGTGGTCGAGAACGCTCTGCATCACAACGGAGACCTGACTCTTGCCTATTGTTTACCCAAGGGACAAAGGGTAAAAGAGTCTCTAGGGTGATATTTCTGGGACTATCGTGGCACATTCTCTGGCCGTTCTCATAGCTAGCTACACAATTGCCCTGAATAAATCTATATTGCGATACTCTGAATGATTCAAATGTCAAGTGCTGACTGCGTTTGAAGGTAACGGGTCTCCTATTGGGGGCCTCTGTAAATACCATCCTTTCATTGCGCTTGCAGTGGTAGACACGATGAGCCACATATTGAATAGGTATCTAAGCCCGTAGATCAAGATTTCGCAAACCCGTCTGTGGGGCAGGCAGACACAAGGATCTTGTAAGATGAAAGAAATGATTGATGTAGTGGACAAATGCAAATGAAAGATCTTTGACGATAAGTAGGAGGCGGCAGCCATGCAGCAGACAGCCCAGGCCCTCTAAGGAGTGGTTACCTATGCACAAACGCTGCGACGTAGATGGGCTTGACTTCTTGTTGCCTTTGAAACCACTGGTCCATATCTAAACAAACAAGATTGCCTTTTTTTGTTTCTTGTTGTCAAGAACTTGGCGAGTAATGCCGACATGCGTGAGTCAATACCAGATTCTTTCACGAATGGTTGGTATGACTAACGTCCATGATCTGAGTGAGCTCAGCTCGAGCCCCCTTCTCATCGCTGGATTGTCGTGCCAAATCAAAAGAAAGGTTAATTATTCTTTGTGTCCATGATTCGTTTACTTGTAGCAGATCATGGATAGTGGTGGGTTGGGGATGGTTCGTTGGCGAATTAGTGCTGGCGCCACAATCGTCACTCGCGCTGTTTACACGTTGCGCGTGAGAGTGACGTGACGACCAGGAAATAGCCCACCAGAAAAAAGATCTTTGTCATCAGCGCCCATCCAGTAACAATTAGGCCGTTCTTTCAGCAGCCGCAGCATCAACAAGCATTGCAACAAGTCTTAACAAATCTTTCAGCCCCTTGTGCTATTATTGCAACATTCTTCGAATTGATGCGGCCGTGACGAAAGTGAACCTTGGAAGTCAGAAAAAGCGGCTGGACCAACAAGATTCACGTGAAGATAAGCCTCGGATCGATAAGCAAAATTTCCAGGTCTGGACACCTCACCTCACAAGAAGAGCCAGCCAGCTGGGAATCGCCTTTCGATTTAAAAAAAAATATATTTATATATATTGGAGGAGCCTACTCGTTTCCAACGAAGCTGCAGCCGCCGTCGTGACCAAGGAATAGGCTCAGCATTTCTCCATCCCCAACGACGCCCGAAAAGCCCAACGAGGCTGCTGAGCATCCGCCGGTGACCGCGACCTAGGCGACCTCCAAGAAGCTCACAGCTCCGCAGGGCTCCATCCACATCCATTGAAGCTGGGCAAGTCGCTGGAACCAGTGACGGCGCATCAGACTCGCCCAACAAAATCCACTCCCAGTCTGCGCGGCGAGCATATGCCGCCAAAGCCGTACAGATGTGGTGGCCATTTACGGTGCTTTTCAGCAGCCTCTTCCTCTTCAGCATCGTTCTCTCCATCCCAGTCGCCTTCGATGTCGGCGGTCGAGATAGTGGGCTGGCCTACAGCCTAGCCCTCTCCATATTCTACTTTGTGTACTCGACGATAAGCCTCATAACGCCCGACAACTCACGCGTCCGCTGGTCCATTTCGGCGCTTCTCCGAATCTTGCAATGGATCGTCATACCGTCGCTGCTCATCTGGGCGTTGGAGAAGTTTGCCGTTGATGCGGGGAGCTCAAGTTGGGTGGAGAGGACCCTTGGTGGGGTCTTCCAGTCTCGAACCACGAGCTGGACGGAGTGGTTGTTTGGAAAAGAAGGCCTGCTGGAGACAATTATGCTGGGGACATGGGACAACGTCTTGAGATACTCGGGTCCCATCTTCCAGCTGCTCGAAGGCTTTTGCACGCTGCTCGTCATCCAAGCTGCGGGCCAAATCACTCGATGGCTTGTAAATCGCGGAAGAAGTGATACCTGGGTGGTGAGCATCCCCATCCCCATCCCCATCCATCTTACCTCGCTGCCTTTGTAGTCGGACCTTGACCGGATTGCTAACTTTGTTTGTGTTTGTGTCTAGATTGTGCTGTTAGTCTTTTCAGGCTCCATCATTGCCAGCGCTGTCTACTTCCTCTGGCGGGTCGCTCAGTTCCCGCAAATCAGCAATGCCGATGCCACTCTCATTGGCGTCACCATGACTACGGCCGTATTCCTATGTGCGTACGGCATCGGCAGTGGTCGCGGCAGCCCGGTCGAATCATCGCTTCTATTCGCCTACGTTGTTCTCTGCGTCTACCAAATCTTCACTGACTACCTACCTTCGGACGGTACCTATCCTGGCGATGATCAGGCATCTTCCCAACCCGATATCCCTCCGCTGCCGCCCATTATCATGGCTTCATATTCGACCCTATTGCACATCCTCGGCACCCTACCTAGTGCCATTCACTCCTCGCTCAGCCTCCTCTATGCCGCCTTCCAGACCATTACGCCTTCTGTTATCATTTCTCTCGCATACCGCCTCCTAGTCTTTTACTGCGCCACCCGAATCATCCCGTCAGTACGGAACATGGGAGCACGTGCATTAATGCACGAACCAGACTGGGAAGACTCAGAGACGGCATCGAAACTTCTCACCTTCTTAAGTTACTTCTCGCCGTCATTGTTAATCTCCGTTTATACCAGCCTATTGCTGCAGCACTTTTCAACAAGCGAAGGTCCGGACGGCTGGACACTAAAGGGCGGCGACGTTGGCGGCAGCACATGGCGATGGATCAACATTGGAATAACGATGTCCTTGTATGGAATCGAACTCTATCTAAGCAACGACGAACAAGACCATTGGAAGGTTGACTAAGGCAGCTGAATAGAGGCGTGGTGCAAGAGGATGGTGGTTGAAACTATATCTGGAGAGCTTAGGTGGTTGAGACGATGAGAGCTACAAATGAGAGGGCAAAATTTGAATTCTTTTTTTACCGGCATGCAATACACATGGAGCATAGGAAGAAAAATGGATTGCAGCAGGGTTTGGCGCAGGAACTGCCACTGGCGTTAGGGGTAGGCAAAGCGTCGTTCTCCATGGAGCATGGCGGGTATTTGATATGCTTTACTTCTCTTTTTTTTTGGACTTTTTTGATATGCGATGGAGAATGATGGGTTTGTATTCTTCTTCATTGGAATGACCGAGGCCTTAGAGTACTTGAATGGCAAAAGTAGCAAAACTACCAGCCCACCTTTAAGAGGCGAGACGCAGCGGCGAGCTCGTTACCCGAAAGTCACATATAATCAATTTATTGTTTAATATGTTAATGGTGCTCACTTGCAGAAGACTTGTTTGATCGATGGCTATGATGCTTGTAGAACTGCTGAAAGGAGGTTACAGTCCACTAGCCGATTAGAGATAAGGTCGAAACTGCAGTTGAAGTCTCGCCGTACACTAGAATTGAAGATATCGAAAACTGTAGGTATTATTGGAGATATCAAAGACGGGGCTTTTTTGCTACTTAATTCAATGGTCGGGGTTATTCATGTGTAGCTACCGCAATACTCCCTTATAATCTCTAGTGAAAACTTTCATGACATATCCTCGCCAATCGTACAAGTCGGCAAAAGGACTAGCCAAAGAATTAATTTCTGCATAGATATTATAGTATCCAGATTTTTGTGTATTCCGTCTCAAGCTTATTAACCCCTACAATATAGTGACCTTCAAGTCCCTTTGGGACATCAATAAGCCGCATCTCGACGAAACCCCAGTTTCCAGAACCCGCGATATCAGACCACACACCCTTGACAGTGGCTTGATCATCCACGCGGGCTGATCATACTGCCTTATTGGCCCCGAAGGGCTACTTAAGCCGCTAAATGCCCTGGCTCCTGCCACTAAACTTGGAACATAGCTGGAGCTTAGCTTCAGGGCTCTCCCCGCAGTAAACTTTCCACATCTACACTATAACCCTTTGTTTATCGCCACCCGTGGGTGCAAGCTCCCCTGGAATTTTTTTTCCCTCCCCATCCATGGATTTTACTGCCCGCCATGCCACTTCAGACACCGCCTTTGTTTGTTCCTGAGCTATTTGGAGCATCAATCCCACTATCAGCTTGTTTCGTCAGCACTTGTAGAAGCCTCACCAACCTCAACCCTCATTACTACCTTCGTTCATTTTGGCCTCAGTTACCGAACCTACATCAATTAGGGATCATCCATACTCTGCCTGCAGATATTGCAGACAGATCACGCCCCTCTCGAACGCCTTTCTCTATCTCCTCGACATCCGTACAGATATACCTTTCTAATGGCGCCGTCCGCCTCGTCGACGGCCGCCCAGTTGGCCAACCCCCAAGCCAATGGCTCCTCCCCACCCAAAGAGAACAAGGACGACTTCTTCTGGACGTACACTGAGGAGCCGCACCGAACCAGACGCCTTGCCATTATCAAGGCTCATCCTGAGGTGAAACCTCCCTCGTTCCGTCCTGCACTCGTCAAGGCTAACCAGAAATGATACTCAGGTCACCAAGCTCTGTGGCCCTGAACCACTGACCAAGTATGTCGTCTTGGGCGTCGTCTCCCTTCAAGTTGTTCTTGCGTACCTCCTGCAATCAACGCCCTTCTGGTCCTGGAAGTTCTGGGCCGTCGCCTACGTCTTTGGCGCCACTGCGAACCAGAACCTCTTTCTTGCGATCCACGAGATATCCCATAACCTTGCTTTCAAGAGCGGTGCGGCCAACCGCCTACTCGCCATATTTGCCAATCTCCCAATTAGCATTCCTTATAGCGCCTCTTTTAGGGTATGTATGGCTTTGTCAGTCATTTTATGACAGCATCACCAGACCCCTATCAATAGACCACATACTAACCGAATGTTGGTCTAGCCATACCACCTAACTCATCACAAGTCTCTCGGCGTCGATGGTCTTGATACAGACTTGCCGACCGCTCTTGAGGCCTTTGTGCTTGACTCCATTCTCGGCAAGGCCTTCTTCTGCACATTCCAGATTTTTTTCTACGCCATTCGCCCCATGACAGTCTATCGTTTGCCTCTATCTGGGGTTCACTTTCTCAACATCGCTGTCCAGGTTATCTTTGACCTTATTCTCGTTCATTACACGTCACCGGTGGCCCTTCTCTATCTGTTGCTCTCGTCCTTCCTCGCTGGTAGTCTGCACCCCTTGGCCGGTCACTTCATCGCAGAGCATTACGTCTACGAGACCGTCACGCCGACTCAACGTGATCCTAACAACAAGGTCCCCGTCCCCGAGACCTTCTCTTACTATGGTCCACTAAACATCTTCACCTACAACGTTGGCCTACACAATGAGCACCATGACTTCCCTGCCGTTCCGTGGACCCGCCTCCATGCCCTTCACGAAATTGCTAAGGAGTTTTATGAGGACTTGCCCCGCCATGAGAGCTGGGTTTATGTAATCTGGCGCTTCGTCTGGGATGAGAATGTCGGTCTAAACTGTCGCGTGAAGCGGAAGAATGGCGGCCGTCTCGTCGGCGGTGCTGTCAACTGGAAGGAGTCTGAAGTTCAGGCATAATCTTAACCACATTACCAAGTCTAAATATGACTGGTTCACCATGTTTGGGATTTGTACTATAATTTTATCATTTATCAAAAAGAAAGGGAATCTTTTAATGTAATAAGAGTTCATGGCAAGTGTGAGAGTCATGCACACTCTTCACGGCGTTGTACGGTTCTGGATTAGACTATCGGGGGTAGACGACAGAAAGGGGTCTTCGATCCGGAGAAGATGAGAACCCCCCCGTCCCTTTTTTTTTGCTGTAACTCTTAGTAATTGACCTTGGAATGGAGGTAATCAAGATCTGTGGGAATGGGAACCATTTGACATTTGAAATAAAGCAAGTTAAACCATCACCTCGGAAGCTAGGGTATATAGTGAGTGATTTGCCCAAGAATCACCCAACAGCCAAACCATCGGCTATAGTGACATACCAGAGGTTAGAAACCTACGATCTATTATACCCTGCCCTCATGTCAACATAGCAACTATGTTAGGGGAGCGGTTCGCCCTATCCGGAAGAGAATGTAATTTATAACTAAGCTTTTCCTCGCACTTTATAGAAAGTATCATGTGAAGCCTCTTCTTTATATCACGTTCCTCCACCTCAGCGCGTTACGATCCGTGGCCATATATCCGCTAGTTGGTTCCTGTAATGTGTTTGGCGCGCCTTATCACCTAGTATTGCACATTTTAGAGGACTTCTCTAAATTATATCGAAGCATAGATAGCTTAGAATATAGGGCTTATTAAGTAGCGAATAGAACCCCGTCCTAAGTTGAGAATCGCGGTCGATTTGGCGATCGCTAGCAATGTCAAGATAATGGAGCGTGTAGGGGAAAATTGTGAGTTGGTTTGGAGGAGCATTAAGGTCCACAGCAGCTTTAGTCATTATACATACAGACTTGGGGGTGCACAGAAGCGAAGTAAGGAAGCTGTCTCGCAGAATCGCATGACTACAACCCACAAGTCGACAAGCATCCTAGCAAGGGCTATAGTAATAAAGTACAATCAAATGGATGCTGTTGCAAACTAGAATCCATAAACATACGGCCACTGCTCTAACTTCAGCTTCCCACACGCACAAACAATACTCCAGTCCAGAATACGCCATTCGAGTCATCATATCGAGGCCGTCGCTCGTTAAAAGGCAGGGGGGATCATGCCCTACCTTTCAGAATACGACGCCAGTTTGATATGGATCGCTTCATTGGTACAACCGTTGTATGGTGTACCTCCATATCATTTGTCAAATTCAGTCGCCCACTCTTATTCCACAAATTAGAAGAAGAAAAAGGCAAGCAAAAAGCTAATCAGGCACAAAATAGCCACAATCTTAACAGGGACGCCTTCAACACGTTGTGTGGAGCGTTGAGCCACTGCGGTGGCCGGTCCTTTCTCGCCTTCTGATGCACCATTCTTTACATTGCGCTGCCTGAGACCACTGTCCTTGTAGTTAGCCAGTTCGGCTTCTAACCTGGCAAGCTTGGCCGTGAGGTCTTCAGTGACGGACTGAGCCGTATTCGCTACCGTAGTAGTAGCCTTGGCAACAACCGACTTCGGGGGCTCTTGTTTAACATCATCGTCGCCCTTGCCATCGTCAGAATGATATGGGGGCGGCGCAGGCTCCGGAACTGCCTCAGCAATGCCAGGTGATGAATATGTTCGAGGAGCATCGGGGGTATCGTTGGCCTGTATTGTGTCATTAGCCTTCTCCTGAAGCGGAGTTAGTGAAGGAAGTAAAACGAACCCCGTTAGACAGGATTTGCCTGCTCGGAGTCGAGGCTACAGCCGGGATGGCACTAGGGCCATGGTCAGTGTTGTCGCCTGAAGGGAGCCAGCTGACGCGAATCTTTCGCTCGAAGATGCTGGACTTTTCTGTTGTTTCGAGCTAGGCGAGCGTATGAGTGTACATGAACATGAGTAAGGCAGAGAAAGCAACAACAACTCACTACGGAAGCGATGCTGGCAAACTCCTTGTCTGATGTGATAGGAGCCGACTGAACGAGGAACTTGTCTCTACATTTAGCGTCCAATGGAGGGTCAGCCTTCATGGCCTGCAAAAGAACTAATGATGGTGTCAGTCGAATGTTGAAGACATTGCAGTCAAAGATGAAGAAGCACCTGTCACATCAAAGTCCTGGCCTGGCTCGATACGGCCAGCATTGGGGCGAACACAATATCTAAGGCGATGCGTCAGTTGCTCGTCTGCACTGGTTTGTCATCGGCTCGCAAATGGATTGGCGGTCGTACTGTTTCGGAGCTGTGGTTTTGACCTGCCAAAAGTCAGCACATGTGAGCGTAATACGAGGCGCGCGGCAATGGATGGCCCGCACGGCGCCAGACTACATAGCAGACGTATCTGCCGGACGTCGCATACCTTAAATGCCAGAGGCGTTGTGGTAGGGTTCTTGATCTTGAGCGTCCGCGAGACCTCCACGGTAAATGGCCCTACACGTTCCAAGCCCGTCAATCAATGACCTCACGTAGGGATGACGCAGCCAGCGGTTGCACGTACGCTTGAAGGACAGCTCGAAAGGCTCGATGTCGACCGACATGTTGGCTAATATACGTTCGCGTCGAATAACAGAGGCCGGGTCAATAAACTAAGGTCGAAATGCGGTGGGATCTGGAGACGTAAGGCGAAGCAATTGCAATGTTGTTGTCGGCAGAATGGTGGCTGCGGAGGGGTTGCGAATATGTGCTGATAATGCTCAGGAGGGAGAAAGGGAGTCTCGGAAGCTGTAGCAGATACTAGAAGCCGTGGGGGAATGACAAAGAAGCTGGGTTTCTGTGTCGCAGCGAGGCAGTTGGTGTAGATGCTGATTACAAAGAAGAATTCCAGGGGATGCTGGTAGAGACACGATGATGGCAGGTGGTTGCCTCGAACGTCGGTTAGCCCCGTTAGAGGATAAATTATGCCACAGCACGGGGATGCCAATTCCAGCGCAATCTGTCACAAGCTCCCTCCATCAACATTGGCTGAGCTCGTGCGCGACTACACTACAGTGGATAGGGGACCTATCAGGTCACTAACAGGGAAACCGCTGAGCTGGCATTGATCATGACTAAGCAGTCATAGACCTCAAGAACCTAAGAAACCCCAGTCCAACAATAATCCAGGTTCGCAAGGTCAAACACTACTATAGCTCAAAAATCTATGCCAAAGCTCGTAGCCTCAAAGACACAATATGCCGTCAAAGTAGGGTAATCTTTGCTAAAGGGAATGATGACGTTACCACTCGCTGTGAATTGCTATTTTTCAAATGGCTCGTCATCCCAAAGACTGTTTCAAAATGAAGTTAATGATACAGTATATGGAAGAGGCATTTAATATATTTGATAGGAGTATTTTAAGCAAAAATAAGTAACCGGCCTGTGAGTTGTGCAGAGGCAAGTGAATGGTCTTACGTAGGCGGCTGCTACACTTGGACAAGACAAGGAAGTTGTCACTCTTATGTTTAAGTAATGACGTTATAATCTCAGCTCTTGTGCCCTATCAAGAGGCTTCATTCATCATAACAAATTTTAAATAGCTCAATTCTGAGCAAGAATAATCAGATTCAAATTAGTCTCATTATCTTGACCGTCTAGACAAATTACCAACCATTCTCTATACGCAATCATAAGGTGGGATAATCCCTAGGCCTTGAGGTGGTGGTCACTGAGCTCTAAGCTTACCCCACTACCAGACCTCACCCATTGCTCTCACACCTACCCCACACATCATCAACGGCCTTCATTCCTATCCCTTACATCAAAGTCTCACGGGTATCGCGTATATTTCTCCCTAGTGCTGCCCATCATGCCTTCCGATCTTGATGCCCTTATTGATATGGGCTTCGAGAAAGCTCGAGCCCAAATTGCCGTGAAAAAGTCCGGTGGACGTAAGTTTGTGCAATGAGAAACCTTCTCCCCTCCTTCAGCCAGTTCAGAGCTTCATCTCACACGTATCGTCACATCTCGCAGTACAAGGCGCTTTGCAGTGGCTTGAGGATAATCAAGATAAATCCATTGAGGATATACAAGCCGCCGAGACAGCACTTCAAGATGACGAGGATGATGCCGATACCAGGGCTCAGATTGCGGAACTGGAAACAGGACAAACGGCCAAGTCACTCATTTGCAACGACTGCGGGAAGCTCTTCAGGAATCACGCTTTGGCTACATACCATGCCACAAAGACGTACGAGCTCCTCATAGCGTCTTTATTCTCTCTTTCCATCCAAGCTAGATCTAACATGAACAAAGAGAACACACTGATTTCTCCGAGTCTACCGAAGAGATTGCCCCGCTGACAGAGGACGAGACGAAAGCAAAGCTGGAAGAGCTTAGGGAGCGTCTCAAGGCTAAAAAGGCTGCCCAGATAGACAAAGACAAGGAGGACGCAAAACGCAATGAGGTAAATAGTTATTTTCATTTTCATGCCATGAGTTCTTTGCGCCATTTTCAGTTTCTCATTCTAACCATTCCGTAGAGAATCCGTCAAAAGTCTACGAAAGAGACACAGGAAGCCAAGGAGGAACTCGCTCGCAAGGAACAGATCAAAGAAGCCCAGCAAAAACGCAAAGAAAAAGCTGAGGACGTCGAGGCTAAGAGACGCATCAAGGCCAAGATCGAGGCTGACAAGGCTGAGCGTCGTCGAAAAGCGGACGAGGCAAAGGCCGCTCGCGAAGGCAGAGCTCCTGAAAGCGCTGCCATTCCGGCTGCTGCCCCAGCCGCCGCTGCACCGAGGCCCAAGGCTGACCATTCAGCGGCCAAGCTGAAGCTGCAAACAGACTCGGGCAACATCATGAAGACGCTGCCTGCGGACACGACCTTGTTTGAACTTGCGCAGCAAGTGCAAGAAGAGACTGGAAAGCCCGTGTCGAGCTTTATGACAACGTTCCCCCGGCAGACTTTCCAGGGAGACATGGACATGTCCAAGACACTGAAGGAGGCGGGGCTTGTACCTTCATCTGTGCTCATTGTCAAGTAGAACATTGCATCAAGCGCACTGGATGATCTAGGCGTTGGTTCAAGTGTAGTACTAGGTTGAGATTGGTGTGAGGGAAGTGGAAACATTCGCATCATTTTTTAGAGTTGACCTTACGTCACAGCGGCCAGGGTAATCCGAGTGCATCAAACTGCATATCGGGTTCATTTCATATCACAGCCAAGGAGAAAAAAAGCCATAAATGAACAGGTTCATGACAAAAATTCTTTTTTTTCCTTCCAGTGTCATTTAACTGACCAGTTATCCCCTCCCCGCGTGAACTCCATCGTTTGAGAGCATTCATCATATTATCCTTATGAACGAAGCTACTCTGTCCAGGACGCAGGATATAGGCGCCCACTCCATCCTGTACGCATCGATCTCTGTATATGGAAACCCCGAAGCCATGCAGTTGAAGTACAAAGAAGCAAGAGAGAAAACAGTCGCCATTGGGGTATTGGCTGTTTAGTCGAAGAGACCGAAACCCATGTCCTCGTCTGACTCCTCCTTCTCTGTAATAACTTGTCAGTAAGGGTTGCCTTGTTGCGCAAGGAATGGGCGAGAGATTGCTCAACGTACCCTCCTCCTTCTCCTCCTCAGCGGGGGCGTCAGCGGCAGCACCACCGGCAGCAGCAGCGCCGCCAGCAGCAGGTGCAGTACCACCACCACCAGAGCCGACGTTGACGAGCAGGTCCTTGATGTCCTTGCCCTCCAAAGCCTAGTGTCACATAAAAAAAAGCAGCGTCAGCGACCAAAGTTGGCTTTTCCCCATATAGAATTCAATTCGTGGCGAACGAATTATAGTCAGTGTCGTCGTACCTTGGCGAAAATTGTTGTCCAGATGGGCTCAACACCCTCGACCTTAGCGGCGGTGATCAGAGTCTGGAGCTTGTCGGCCTACAAGTTGACGTTCGGTTAGCACGCACACATAAAATTGGTGAGGCGGGAGGCCAGTTTGCGCGGGGCACAGAAATGCGAATTCGCTTGCGCGCGAGTTGGCGGACGGAGAGGCACTTACGGTGATCTCAACGCCATCGTCGGCGAGGATCAGTGCCGCGTAGGAAGAGGCGAGCTCGGCGGTAGACATTGTGTATGATTGTCCGGTGCAGTGGTGGGAGGATGTCAAGTCTGCACGAGAAGGTCGTGGGATGGTTTGACAATTCAGATAATCACCACAAAGGCAGTGGCAGTCAGGGGACCACAGAAAATTACCCTGGTCAAAATCTCGGCTTCGGAGGGCTTGAAGACCTAAAGAGCAGGGGTCAACTGTTTTTCCGAGCACCGGGAGGCCAGCTGGAATCAGCTTGTTCGTGCGTCAGCGTTTTTTTGCTGCGTTTGTTCGAAATGGTATTTGGGCCATCGCTCTGATTGGGCACAGTGGCCACATCCAATCAGAGCTAGGAAAGGCCCACCGTCGCTACGCTTCTGGATGCATCCAAACACATTCCAGAGCCACCCCACTTTAGGCTTGAGCTTCCCCACCATTGCATTGAAGTCATAGCAGTGTCGGCGGCTCACCAATATGACTGGTCCTGCGACGCTACAGCTAAAACCTGCATATACAAGATCGGGCAGCGCGTGCGTGGACAATGTTCAAAGCCGTCTTGGACTCTTCAGTTTGCCCCATTTCGCCCGAGTGAAATCCGACGACTTTCCGCGTTATCAGACAAAGACAAAGCTTTATCGGTGCTGATATAATAAACCTTCGCCTCGGGCCAACAACCCCGCGCTTGATTAGGACTTGGCGTTGCCTTACTCGGAAGGGCTGGAACTTCCAAGTTTTGTCACAGTCAGGAAGCGATTGTCGCATCGATTCAACCCCGTCATTATCATTCCGAACGAGTCAAGATGGATACGCCAGCGATTCCTTTACCGAAAGATGCCCGCGAAAGGGCCATTCTTGACCAGTTGGTCATTATCCGTGACAAGTTGCTGCTCCTCAAACAGGATCGAACGACATATATCCGAAGCCAAGACGTCATTCCCCTCTACGACGAAACGATTGCCAAGGTCAAGGATCTGAGTGAGATCCGCACTGAGACAGAGAACAAGGAAGAGAATAGACGTGAGTGCGGTCGTCGCCTGCCTGTCATAGGCGCACAGGGTGCCTTTGTGCTAATGAATGTGCCGTAGTCGACAAGGTCTTGGAAGGGTGCTTCCAGCTTCTATCGCTATTCTATTTGACCATCGGCCGTAATAACGAAGTACCGGCAAACTATGCGCTAACATCAACGATCAAGCGATTACTCGACCATCTCATCGAGGCAGACCTCTATTCCGCAAAGGACCTAGAGAGCATCAAGTCAACACTGGCGAGTCTTACTGAGGATATCAAGCACGCTGAACACGGAGAATCCAAGGCCGAGAACTCGCCATACCTACTAAAGCTACTATCGAGCAGAGTAGCGAAATGCCAATCCACACTAGAGAGTTTGCAACAGCGATTAGGGCGTATTGGCGAGCCCCTTCTTGCGACTCATGAGAAGCTGATTTCCATACTGCGCTCTATTTCCCTGGCAAACACGAAAGCCAAGGTAAGGCCCAGCCTCGTGCCAAGTAGGGAGAATCAGAGTGGCTCACACATTTCATTTGTAGTTTCCGATCACTGAAGTACAGAAGCTGCAAAAGCAACTCCTAGACGTTGGAGAGAAGCGCAAAGACGGTCAATTTGTTGCCGAAGATGGTTCTGTGCCAAAAGGTTCAGTGGAGCTTGGTGAATTATATCAGAGATGCGTGAAGTGGTCAGAGCTAGTACTTGATCGGTAAGAATCCCAGAGAAGCCCTGTTGGAGTGATACATGCTGATTATTCATAGCAAAGGCAATGTACCGGAACAATTTCAGTCGATATACAAGACCCTCGTTGGTATTCGTAATGAATTAGAGAAGCTGTCCCTTACCCAAGCCTGGGCCCTTCGCGAAACGGACTTGTATGACTTCCAGCGTCAACTCGATAGGATTGATGAGAGTCGGCAAAATGGCAACTTTTATGACGACAAAGGCCGACCGGCCGACCTCTGGACACAAAGGACGATGCTCTACCTGATCAGACGGTGTTATGCATACATCTACTCCTTCATTCTTGCCTCTGAACCCGTATCTGAGGCTCTGCTTCCTATTTACAACCAGCTCCAGACTCTGAAGCGTTGCCTCATCGAAGTCAGAAACAGCGGTGGAGTCTCGTCTGCCCGAGAGCTGTATCCTTACAGCATGAAGGTTTGTTCATTATCTGCATTCAAACATGAATAAGCAATTTTCATACTTACTAATGTATCTTCAGCTTAATTCCCTAGACAACCTAAGGGTAGATGGTAAGTTTCTAGTCAATGGAGACATTCCAGAAGGCCAAGGAAGTGTGAGCGAGCTCTTGGCAGAGTGCTTCGATATCAACTACGACTTACGACTTGCGGCCGAAGAGGGGACTGCCGTACCAGCAGACAGCGAGTAATAGACTGCTTAATGAAGAGGAGGGGTCGGTATATGAATTAATTTGGATGAAGGGACTCAAGGTAGTGGCCCTTTTTCTACGGATGTCCTTTTTTTTTCGTCCTTTTCTCGTTGCCGGAATGACATAATTTACGGATCTATTCAACCGATCTTGAGTTCAGTTCTGGGCTCGGTGCATTCTTTTTTATTTTTTTCTCATTTTCTCAGGATGGGTATAGTCACTATTATTCAATGGGCTTGAGCTTCTTGGACTGTTTCAAGACTTTGAAGGGATATCCATCCAGCAATGGATGTTTAGTTAGCTGTGCTGACTGGGCAAAAGGCAAAGGAGAGGCGAGACAAAGAACATGTCAAGTTTATTTTGGTAGCTGGTATTGTAGGTCTTCAGTAGTGCGGATATTGGAAATATTGGACAATTATCATATTTTTTTTTTGGTATCTATTTTGGCCCTATTCTCTATATGTCGACACTAAAAGGGCACTTGAAAGAGTAGGTTTGAGCTTGCTTTCTTTAGCAAGCAATTCTGAAGGCGCACTTGAAGGGATAGACTTGAGCCTGCTTTCTTTTAGCACTTGTGAAAAATATCATGAAGGGGTCGGGGTCAAAGAGCCTTACATTGTCCACGTCCCAGACTCCTGAAGTGGCATAAATGTCCTTTCTTAGTTCACGAATAACAGCTTCCTTGGACTCGGCAACGACGACGACGGTGCTGCCGGCAAAGTCCCACTTGGTTACATCGTCAGATGTAGGAACCTCGTTGAGGAGACCACCTAGACACGTCTCGGTCAGTATGTGACTTATTGATGGTGTTTTTAGAAACAATCAGATATACACACCGCCCATCTTCCAGCCGCCATTCTCAATCATGTTGTCAACATTGCCAAAGTGCTTGCTATATGCCGATGAACAGATCCAGTCAGTTTAAACATAAACGCCTCCCAAAACCGGAGAACCAGGGATCGGATTTGTAAGGCTTACCCTCTGACTTCGAGACGCTTGGTTCGGACCTCAGGACCGGACTTGTCAGGGACGACAACGAGGAACTCTAACTGACCGGCGGGAATAGCAGCCATTGTGCGGATTCGATGGTGGAAGTGAGAATGGGAATAGATTGGTAGTGAGCGAGTGCGAGGGATCAAGGTCGTGAAGAAGCGGTGGGCGGTGGGCGGTGACTCGGGGATTCAAGGCTATTAATGACATCAAGAAGGAAGACGAGCACTAGGAGGAGGAGGGTGAGAGGCTGGCTTTAAATGGACTGTAGCTGGATAAATCGGAGAGGGGACATTCCTCTTAGACAGCGGAAGGCCCTCAGCAGTAGCACCAAGAGGGGCATAGATTTACGTGATTGAGCCGATACAGAATAGCCCAATACAGGAACCTTTACGGAGTGCCAACCAGAAAAAAACAAAAGCCCATAATTTAGGTCATGTCAGGTATAGGTAGGTAAGCAAGCAAGGGCGTTTAGTTCAGTTTCCACAACTACCCACCAGCACATCAATCTCCTGCATGCAGTTCACGCCAAATGCCGCGGCGCCAACACAGCCTTGGCTCCTCCGTGGTTTGCAGCCGCCCCGTAATTTCCATGCTGAGATGAGACGACAACGAAGTAAGATGATGAGGCAACATTCCTCCACTTATTGATAGCAGGTACATAGATAGACGACCACAGCGGTTATCAGACTCCGAGGTCCAACAAGGGGGGGTTCTTTGATCCCTTTTCCGCGGTGGTAAGCACGGCAAACTACGACACTCGACTTATCATGGATAGAACGGGAGTACGGCGCTAAAAAAAAATCATTGAGTAGGTTTGAGAGGTGGTGTGTGTGTTGTTGTTGTAGTTGTTGTTGGTTGTTGGTGCTGATGAAGCCCGATTATATAAACATATTTCGCCGTTAGCGGGCAGTAACTTCATTTAATGTGCGGAGTATGGACGGAGTACGGAGTATTGAGCGATTCGGTTATAAGGACATCTCTCCGTACTCCGAGAGATACAAGGTGAATGTGTGAATGATAACGTGGAAGGATTCCACCTTATTTCTTAGTAGGAATATGAGTTTCTTTCTTTCTTTGTTTCTTTTTTTTTTACAAGCTCCAAGGCATACAACCCTAGTAGAATAAGGCATATTAATTTCTTAGAACCATCTGCTACTTTTCGATATGCTGTTCGAAAGGCGCGCCCTCAGTCTGAGAGCCAATGGTATAGGGTAGGGTAGCCTCGGCAATAAGTGGCGATCCTGCGCCGGTGAACTTACGCTATTGCTAAGGCTGGATACGCTCTTGAAGAAGTCAGTGTTAAAAATAGGTGTAAATAGTATGCCAAGATACATATTTACACGTACTAAAGCAAAACAAGACAAAAGCCAAAAAAAAAAAAGGCTGCGTGTATGATGACGAGAAACTCCACGCAAGACGCTCATTCGCGGCTCCAAGATCCTTCGGCGCCGGCTTATGGGCAAAATCGCCACCAATCTCCCACCCTCAAAAATGGGAACAATATCAAGTATATTAGAATCTATGGGGAATGACAATGTCAATGAGGAGAACCCAAGGTTATATCAACTTGTTGCCACGAAGAACCAAAAAATACTATTCCATACTCCAAGTCCATTCTGTAATATTGTAAACTACCCGTCATTTTGAGCAACACGAGCCGCAAGCCATCCCCTGTTTGCCCAAATCTGGCGTTCTGACGCCGACGTCATTGATCACACTTAAATGAACCTTGATAAAGCTCGAACCTTTTCTATTGCAGGCAGGCAACAATCTTTACGATATATCTCAAGAACTGAATATATCAGATTTCATTTCTTTACACATTTTTCAAACGGCTATTCTACTCTGCTTAGTAGGACCGACATAGTGGATGGCGCATCTATCGCCACACGACAAGGACCGCCGCGTCTACATCATTGTTCACCAAGACGACACCATAGTGACCATCCTAGGTGTCTTTGCCGAGCTGCAGGATGCCAACAGAGACTGCCTGTTCCATGCCTCCGAGGCCGGCATCGAGCTCATTCACTCCTCTTCCACCACAGGACCCGATAACTCCCATGCATCGCCAGTTGAGCCAGCCCGATGGGACACGCTCGATGGCATGTCATGTTGGGTCGAGAGCCACACGGTTGAGCCAAGTAGGGTTGTTGCGCCTGCGCCTATCGAGGCGGGGGAGAGAGCACGGCCCGTTGTGACATGATTGGAAATGGAGCGTCTTGTAGATGTGAAGCAGCATAAGAAACGAGATTCGAGAAGAGCTGATTGTGGTTCTAGTTGTGGTTCTAGTTCTGGGCTTGGTGGGAAAGGGATTTTGGGAGTCGAGAGAAGCACCAAAAGCCATCTATGTCTGACGATGCCGGGTCATTCTTTTGTTCATATCAAATATTCGACTTAACATAAATATTGTAATATGTTACGCCTGATATGATACTCGTCCAGAAGAGCGCGAGGAATAAATGCAGCACCAGGGGATGTAATCAGAATGTCGAGAAACCACCGCCGCAGACCGATTACTTTATATAGAACATGCGGCCTCACTGACGTCTTACCTCATCCTCCACTGATGCCACGTTTTTCTCTAGCGAGAGCACGATGCCAAAGCCGCTGCTGTTTGGCAGCGGGAAGCGCTGAAGATTGGCGGGGGGCGTCAGGGGTTTGCAGCCGCTAAAGTGGCTGGGACGGGCTCCAGTGACCCTCCAGCTCCTAAGCTGGAACCATGGAGCCTGAGCCTATTTCGAACTGCGCCTCGCCCTCCACAGTCGAAAGTCCAACATCATCTCAGAGCCGCGTACTTCCCCCCCTCAATCTCTCCCCCACGCTCCAACGACACTCGCATACAACACGGCTGTCGCGCGCCACAGCTTCTCCATTGCTGTTGCATTTCCTGCATGTCTACACGACGACGGCGCGGGCGTTGCATGATTTGCTCTTTGAGTGAGAGAGACCGTTCCTTTTCCCATCATGGCGGAGGTGGATGCCATGCCAACCTTTGGCGCTGAGCTAAAGGTGCGTTCCTGGATGATATCCCAAAAGTGCGGCTTGCCGGTTTTGCGCAACTTGGAGAAAAAAGAACACCAAGAAGAAGGAGAAAAGCTCTCGAGGGAAGATACATTCTGGGGGTGAGATGCTAATAGATTTTTTTTCTTTTAGGATGGCTTCAAGTCGGCCAACGCCTGGGTCGGCCATGGCATTGCGTGGCTCGACGACATCCAGGCCTTTTACCGCGAGCGAGCCGTCATCGAGAAGGAGTACAGTGCAAAGTTGGATGCGCTGGCCAAGAAGTACTTCGAGAAAAAGAATAAGAAGCTCTCCCAGCTGAGCGTTGGCGACAGCCCGACCATGACTCCCGGATCACTGGAGAGGTAGGGAGACCCCCGATGTTTTTACAGAACACGTTGGACAGGGGTATTCGGCGGCATTGACGTCAGGGGATATGTGTATCTTTTGAAGCTGACATTGTATTGCTAGTGCTTCCCTCACCACCTGGGCTACCCAGCTCACGACCCTCGAATCCCGCGCCTCCGAGCACGACCGTTATGCCAATAACCTGGTATCCCAAGTCGCCGAGCCCCTCAGATTCTACAACGGTCGGTTCGATGACCTGCGTAAGCGCCATGCCGAGTATGCCGACAAACTTGAGGCCAGTCGCGAATCATGCTATGGCGATATGCGCAAGACCAAAGCCAAGTACGATGCGACGTGCCAGGACCTCGAGAGCAAGCGAAAGAAGACCGAATCGCACTACGACAAGGCCAAGGCCAAGAGCGCCTACCAACAACAGCTCTTTGACAGTAACAATGCCAAGAACACGTACCTTATTGCCATCAACGTCGCCAACAAGCAGAAGGAGAAGTACTACCACGAATACGTCCCCGAGGTCATGGATAGTCTTCAGGACCTGAGCGAATTTCGCACCCTGAAGCTCAATTCACTTTGGGGGGTTGCTACTATATTGGAGACCACCTTGCTGAAACAGAGCAACAGCTTGATTGAGCACCAGGGGAACGAAATTAAGAGAAACCTGCCACACTTGGACTCCATGATGTACATGCGCCACAACATGGGAGCCTTTCAGGAGCCTCCGGATAAGGTTTTCGAGGCTAGTCCGGTGTGGCATGACGACGACGCTATTGTCGTGGACGAGACGGCCAAGATATATTTGCGCAATGTCTTGACCAAATCGAAAGGTCAACTGGGGGAGCTACGCAGAGAGGTTGACAAGAAACGCAGGGAGGTGGATTCTCTCAAGCATGTAAAAAAACGTGTTCGAGACGGCGCCGAGAAAAGAGACGAGGTGGAGGTCATCCGAACGCTCTTCGCCATGCAAGAGGACCTCATCGCAGTGGACCAAAAGAGACTGACAGCCGAGGTCGAGACCTCTACCATCACCTCTGTCGTTGGGGATGTTACACTTGGTGCCAAGAATCACAACTTTAAGAGCCAGACTTTCAAGATTCCAACAAACTGCGATTTGTGTGGAGAGCGCATTTGGGGCTTGAGCGCAAAGGGGTTCGATTGCAGGGACTGTGGCTACACATGTCACAGCAAATGCGAGATGAAAGTTCCGGCAGATTGCCCTGGCGAGCAGACCAAAGAAGAGCGAAAGAAGCTCAAGGCGGAACGCCAGGCTGCTACGAACAAGCTTCTATCACCGACCACAGGATCGCTTGCCCACGTGTCAGACGATAACCTCACAAGATCGAATACAATGAATTCATTAAGTTCACAGTCAGCCCGACAATCTACATTTTCTGCTCCGCAAACTCCTTCCGACGAGACGGCCCCTGAGAGCGCACCCAGAGCGAGCACATCTTCCTCAATAAAGACTGGTGCGACGCCAGTGAAGAGGAATAGGATCGTTGCGCCCCCACCGACTGCATATATTACGGAGCCGCCGGCGGCCGGAGGAGGCCATAACGGCGTCGCTGAGAAGGACGAGAAGCGATGTAAGCTCATATATGGGTTTGACGCTGGCGGAGACGGCGAATTGTCCGTGGCAGAAGGCAAAGAAGTGGTACTGGTAGAACCTGACGGTAAGTGAATCAAACATTCATTCATTACATCTACCTTCCTACCACACGTTAAAAAAAAGGAGTACGTTTCTAACACCCCGGGGATGAAGACGGTTCCGGCTGGGTCAAGGTTCGCGATGGCTACAAGGAGGGACTCGTACCAACAAGCTACGTCGATTTCAACATCCCTCAACCCACATCATCCGCATCCGCCCGCCCATCCTCGACATACTCATCCTCAACAACCTCATCCGCCACGCCTTCAACCATCGCAGCGAAGAAGAAAGGCCCCGCAGTAGCGCCCAAGCGCGGCGCCAAGAAGCTGCGATACGTGGAAGCCCTGTACGATTACACCGCGCAGGGCGACAGCGAGCATTCCATGGCGGAGGGGGAGCGCTTTGTGCTTGTAAGGGACGATGCGGGGGATGGGTGGGCAGAGGTCGAGAAGGCTGGCGTGACGGCCAGTGTGCCCGCTAATTATCTCCAAGTCGTATAGGTGAGACAGCGACATGTAAGATGGTAGGGCTAGAGATATTATATACTTGTTTGTGAGCGGAAGACAAAGAAGAAGAAGAAGAGTCAACAAGAGGAACAGGAGGAGGAGGAGGGACCTGTATGGAATTTTTTTGTTGTATTTGTTTTGCAAGACTGGAGTAGCATCACCATCATCATTATCATCAGTGGGAGCCGAAGCGTCTGGTTTTTTTTTTTAAAAAAAAGAAAGAAACAAAGAAAGAAACGAATGAAGCAAACAAACAAAACAAACAAAGGGCGGGTAGCCAGTGGAAGAGAAAGCCCATGATGTGCAATTAATATGGAGGGTCTTCTTATGCGTGCCCTCCTTACTTACTTACCTAGGCACCTAGCTTAGGCATGCATCAAATGTGTATATATAGATACTGCTTGGATTAGGGGGATTGCATTACGAGGGATCAGTTGAGAGAGAGAGAGAGAGAGGCAGAGAGGCAGAGGTGGAGAAGCAGAGGTGGAGACGGGCGAAAAAAAGAGACAGTACTACATCTATAATTATAACTGCTCATTATCATTTTCATCATTCGTGTATACACATCAAGGAAGCTAGGTACCTATAGGTAGATCAGAAGTGGCAATCATTGTACATTCTATGAAAAGCATACCGTCTTCACGTAAACTTCCCATTAACATAAGGGGCGATTCGTCTAGCTTACAAAACAAACAAACACAACAACAACAGAAGAAACACCACACATCAAAAATCGTACACAGGAAGAGGTGGGCTATACACAGCACTTGCTTGTATAAAAACACCACCCACAACCTTCCTTTTGAAAGACCCGCCCTTGTATCATATATCATTGCCCTGAACCTGGACCCCCTTTGTACCGGAAATGCCACCGTCCCCTTTCTCATATGCCATTATGCGTCAAACCGGGATATCATTCCAATGTGTTTGCATTCCTAACCCTCCGCCCCTCGTTTCATGCCACATATAAACGCCGTGTAAAAGCCGCGCTGGGGGGCCCTTAAAAAAAAGTCTTTCGTCCATCCGTAAGATCTTAAGGTGTGTCCGTCCCGTCTTTGCTAGGTTCCCTTGAACGCCGTGTGGTGTGCAAGTGAGAAAAAGAGAAGAGAAGAAAACGCTTGCCAAAATCAGTACTCAGAGGGGAATATGTCTATCGATTATAATCGTGTCGTGTCTCAAAAAAATTCTTAGGAAAATAGAGAGCGGAGATGGGTATAAGTGCCGCGCCAAAAGAAAAGCCATTATAGGGAATTAGGCGGCATGTAGTCGTCTGACGTTGCATCAGCTATACTGAAGTTCGGGACATCAGGGTCACCGGGGTGATGCTCCTAGATCATCTGTGCCGTCGGAGCTCCTAGTCCATGGGTACCTAGGCCATGGCGCAGCGCATCCTGCAGCTCTGCAATCTGAGCCATCATGGCAAGTGAGTGCTGAGATTGTTGGTCCATTTCTGATTTGAGCTTCTCATTTTCTTCGCGAACCCGCTTGATCTCATCGCGCAGCTCAGTAAGTTCGTCCAGTCCTTGGCCGCTGAGACGACGTTTCCGCTTCATCCCTGACTTTTCACTTTCATTATCGTCTGGCGATGCCGCAGCTTCTGCAGGAGGCGACGGCGCGTCCATGTTGGTATGTACTCGACGAAGATGCTCATTAAGGTTCTCTTGTCGTGAAAAGCCCTTGCCTGTGTGCCGTTTGCAATTGGGATGCGGACAGTTGACAGTATTTTTGGGGCCACCATGTTTGCCATGGACTTCCCTCTCATGTCTAAGCAGACCACCGGAATATGTGAATCCTGGGAGGTTTTCGCACCCTTCGGCGGGACAGCGATATGGTCGTTCGTGCTTGTCCATGTGTTTACTACCTTGCATGTTAGCTTTGGACGCCAGTAGAATCAATGGTGGGGGAGGGGGGTACGCACTTCCACTCGCACTTCCGCGAGAATGCTCGAATATCTTCCTTGCAGTCATCGAGGGGACAATGGAATTTTCCATCCGACTTCTTATGAACCTCACGATCTGGTTTTGGAATCGGCTTGATTCGTGAAGATGGAGGCGAACCAGCCCCTGGGGATGGCTCTTTGCTCTCAGACAGAGGATCTGTCATTGGCGGACCATGTAGTGTGACTTGGAGGGGCGATGAAAACCCCGTTGCACTTAGATCCAGTTGGGTCGCATCTTGAACAGCAGCATCGTCGTCGGCTAGAATGTCGCTTTCATCACCAATAACGCCTCTATCGTCTGGTAGCATCGATGCTTCGGCTGTATAATGGCTGAGCTGCTCGGCAACTTCGGAGTCGGTATAACGCTGATCAGCCCCATGGTCATGCTCATCGCCTATGGGCGGGTAGGCGCCTTCATGAATGAAAGACCTGGGCTCATATGCGACACTCATCGTGTGTCGAGGCTGTGAGGTGTGGCCGAGCAAAGGTGTTGAGTGTCGATGACGCGGTGTTTTAAGCGGCGAGATGCGCCGGAAGGGCGGAGAAGGTGGCGCACTGGTTGAAGGAGTGGCGAGCACTGCACTCGTCAGACGATTTGCAGTGCAAATGGTGGTTGTCGCCTGCTGGCTTGTGACTCTCACGGCCTCCCACAAGCTGTAGCTCGCTGAGCTTTCAATGGGACTAGTTCGAGGTCGCGCTTTGCGGGATACTGGCCTTAAAATTCGGGTATGAAGAAGGTCTTTGGCAAGGTTTTCGTCATTTGCCGGAAGGCCGCCAGAGGGACAGATCATTAGTCAGAGCCGGCACGTGATGTGGCGTACTTGGTGGGAACGGTTTTGCTGTAGGCAGATCATATGTGGCGGTGCACAAAAGACGTCTCAATGCTCTTTGTGTGAGTAATAAGTGTGCCTCTAATCTGTGTCGTCAGCTTCTTATATCTCTTCAATATCAACTCTTCTATTGCATTTTGTCGGGTGCCATGGCCGGTATATAAATATTTGCCCGATCTAGGCATTGAGCTTGGCTATATGAGGTATGACTCGATTCGGCCACTTCCCAGACTGTGTGCGGCAAACGAAGGCACTATCTTTCTATTTGCTGTGAGTCATTGGGTGAAACTGTTTTTAGCCCACGAAAGGTCTGCCCATTATCACATGGGGCGAATCACCGTGAGGCGGGCATTTCCCATAATAACAGCATAACGGCTTCATGTGCGCTATGTTAGGCGGCAACCCGGGCATTGCTCACTCGAGATGTGTGCTCCCGTGAACGAGGGAGCCCAGTGTACCCTCGTTTGAGAGACTAGCGATAACCAGCCAGCTGGAGTGGGCCAGGATCACAACCAACCGCATGCTTGCCTAGTTCTTGGTCATGAGAGTGCCCTGCGGACCAGGACTTTTGCGACTAACTCGGGTCGTCCCTTGACAAGTTCAGAGCCTCATGCCTCATATAACGCGTTGCTGGTGACGAAACCTGGGGTTCTGAAATAGCTCCTCTCAGTCAGCGCAAGCCTCGATCTATGAATGGACCACGATGTAAATTGAGGCCGGAAGCCTTAAGGCCAATGCAGGACTTTGTGTGCATGTGATGTACTCGTGTCTACACACGATTGGCACTCCAACATGCCTTGGAGAACTCACGTCGGGTGGTTGGACGTTGGCGAGTCGTTTGTCATCCCAAACAGGGCGGGCACTGCCAATAACATGAATAGGCGGCCATTTGCGCTGGGGATGGAAAAAGTTATCAACTGAAAGCCAACGGTTGTTGTTCGACCTTGATAGATAGTTGCTGATATTCTGCCTGGAGCGGGCTTCTCATAAGCCAGGAGGCTTCCTTATCACTTGATGGTTTGCCACATGAATCGCAATTGCTGAGTGAACATGGAGGCACATGCAGGAATGGTGAATTCTTAACCGTCCTCATATTGTTGAAATGGGACCGGACAGTTTGGAAAGTACCATCATCTCATCCCTTACCAAAGCAGTCCATCACAACAGAGTGAAACTAGGGTCCTCGGCTGATGTTTGGTGGCTTAGGACTAGGCTGAACCATGATGACAGTGAAGACAGGTGAAGGAGAAAAGCTAGAGCCCGAGAAAACCCATTGATGGATAAGGCTGTTGTTTGCGGCTGAGAATAGGCTTGCTAACGATTAAGATGAGGAGGAGAAGAGCCTCCCAGCGCCTGGGTGAGAAAGTTGAGGTAGAAGCGAAGTTGACGATGAAAGAGCAAGGGCCAAATTTCTGGCAAGGCAATAATAGTACGTCAACCAGAAATGTGAGGCGAACATTGCTTGCAGCCTGGGATCCTCAGGCAGACATGAAGCCAGAATTTAGTCCATGTCAGGCGACCGATAAATCCAAAAAATATGCCGCGAGCCGCTATTTCATTCTAAAGCGACTTTATTATCACATTCGAGAGGCTGTCTGAAAGCAATGAGAATTGAGTACCTCGGAGGTACCTTATTGAGCTAGAATCATGACAGCCAACGCCATCCTAGTTACTAGGACTTGACAGAGTAGAGCGCTTCTCTCTTAATAGGTGAGACAGCTTTGTATTTGGATCAAGGTATAGTAACCCAAAACACACGCGCACAAACACAAAGCAAGGAGATTATATTTCTGACGTTGGCTACAGCATGTTGGCGGGAATACATGTTTGTTACCTAGCCGCGAAGTACTAGGGAGTGAGTGAGTGACGCGTTAAAGTTTAGTTGCCTTTCTCCCTTCACGGTACACATAAAGGATTCAAATAAATAATAAAATGCCTACTATAAGTGTGCCAGTCTCGCTTAATCTCATCCACCAAGGCGAATATATCTAGTAGGTAGTTTAACATGTAGTTTAGTGCTTTATATTATGGTGCTCGGCATTTCCCACATTTCCCTCAATTGTTGGGAGGCGCTAAGCTCACAACCAACTACCGATTCCGATAGTGGACTTGACTCATGAACTTGCAGTGGTTAGACTTGGAATTCACATCTCCTCTCCTCTTTAACAATTTTTACCTTCCTCTTCTTCTTAATTTATTTCCCTCTTCACCACCATCTCTACCCAACATACTCGCATAACAGTCGACTGTACAGTTCAGTAACTACAGTAGACTCATAAAGTGAGAATCTCTCGTCGGGCCGGTCGGAATATCCTCCTCGCTTCGTCTACACTTCACAAACGTATCGTCAATGGCGACACCAGCAGCAGGGCCGTATGATGGCGACCCCAAACAGGAGAATCATAATGGTAAAAGCGCCAATTCGGCCTCCTTCTCGTCTCACAGCCCTGCTGGCCAAGATGAGGATAATGTCCGACCGGCCGACTATGACAATGCGACGATAGAGAGAATTTACAGGTAGATACACACCCTGCACCGCGCAGCTCAACTAACATAGTACCTATGAATGAACAAGTTTCGCTGACTGGACTGCACTAGGAAAATTGATCTCAGAATCATACCGCGTTAGTTTCGAGATACTGGTTCAAAAGCGATTATCCTACCCCGGCTAACCAATGTGACAGCATTCTGGATTCTCTATTTTCTGTGTTCTGCCATTCGCTCAAATATTGGCATTGCTCAAACAATGAACAGTCACGAGGGCCATGATCTAGGGACTGTCCTTGGCTTGACTTCGAAAGACACCTCCACTGCCCTTGCCCTCTTCTATGTGTCCTATGTCATCTTTGACTTCCCGTCCAACCTCATCATGAGTAAGCTTAGTCCTCGCGCTTGGATGGCTAGAATCGTCTTTGCTACGGGCCTCGTCGGATCATGCTTTGCAGCTGTTCAGGCTCCCTGGAGTCTCAAGTTTCTTCGCTTCCTCCTAGGCTTGGTTATTGCTGGAATGTGGCCGGGTATGGCCTTTTACCTGACACTCTTTTATCCACCATCTCGAACAGCGAAGCGGATTGGGATGTACTTTACAGCTTCTCAGGTGTCAGCTGCGGTCGTCGGCCTGGTATCTGCCGGGTTTCAGCTCATGGATGGCGCCGGGGGCTTAGTAGGCTTCCGGTGGATGTTTCTCATCTACGGACTTGTCGCTGTTGTATTGAGCTTCATTCTTCTCTGGTGGCTTCCTGACCGGCCTCTTGTCCCCGGGCAAAAGAGGGCACATACCGGGTTCTTCAAATGGCTGCCCGCTACCCCCGAGGCTCTTTCCGAGGAGGATGCCATTATTCATTACCACGAACTCAGACGCGTCTACCACTCTCGTCCATGGAACTTGAAAGACCTCGGCCTGGTCTTGTTAGATTGGCGTCTCTGGCCCCTGACCTTGATGTATTTTGGCGTAGTTGGAGTTGGCATTGGCACCCAACTGTATGGTTCTGTCATCATCGCTGCCATTCAGCCAAAGGCGAGCGATATAGAAGTCAGCCTACTGTTCGCTCCCATTTGGATCGTGAGTCTCTTTTTAAAGTTATCATATACTAGGCGAGACCTTCTGCTAACTGTAACTGTAGATGGACTTAATTGCCATTCTCTTGGTCACCCCAGTCTCTGATCGATTCCACCGCCTTAGGCCATTCTTCTTTTCTGCGGCTGTCTGCATCCAAATTGCTGGTCTGCTGACCACAACTTTTGCGGTCGATAATGGCTGGGCCCGTTACGGTGGTCTTCTCATGGTGGGCTTCGGCCTTGGGCCTACTGTACCCATCTGCATGGCATGGACTTCCGAGATCTTTCAACGCCGACATGGCGAGGTTGGTGTTGCAGCTGCGACTGCCTTGGTCTCCGGCCTAGGCAACTTAGGCAGCGTAACCACCACCTATGCGCTGTACCAGGGATGGCCCGAGGACGCCAAGGCAGGACCACACCAATTCCGCAACAGCAACCTCACAATGATTGGAATCTTGTGCTTAAGCATCTTGAGCTCCGTAGCCATGCTCGTTTTGTTGAAGGTGGTGGGTAACCCGCCAAGGTCGAAGCAGCACGATGCAGATTCGGCTAGTGATTTCGAGGATGGCGCCGCCAGGCGAGAGGCAGAGCAACGCGGTTTCGGCAAGCTTTCCCAACTCATCCGACCGCAGAAGTTGTAATGCTTTCACAGCGTGACCTTGATGCTTTGTCAGTCTTGATTTGATCGTCAACAATCTCTTGACTGGCTGCGTCTCTTCACCTACCTACCTTTCATTCACGGGCAATTCAACATGCCATTCTAACTATGTCGGTGTCTCCTTTTATCCGACTTCTTATTTTCGATTCGATTTGTTTCAGACCTTGAGCCTTACACCACTCTTTCAGTGTACTACACGGCTGTGCCTTTCGCCCGAGCTGCCTGGCTCATGCCTCTCCGATCGCTTGGAGTTGTGCGAGAATAGGTTCTTTGACGACGAAGGTGCCGTTGTACCATCACTGTAAGAGAGGCGCAGTGGACTCAGAAACAGCCTCGAATGAGAGACAATGCTTCCTCTCTCTCAACTCGGACTGTCCAAGAGATCCGACAAAAAATCGGGCTGGCAAACGTCTTATTTTTCTTTGTCCTTTCTCTTTTAGTCATTTATCGTTCTGTTTCTTTTTTGCAGTGCTTTTTTATGATACCCCATCAGCGTTTGATACCCGCTGTCTCAACGAGTCCACATATCACTATACATGGATACACAGTTTTTCTCGACAGCGAAAGTGCTTCTACGCCATCGCTGGGACGGCGTGTTTGAACCGAGGCTCAGAGTCTGACGAAAATGCTGGAGCGCTATCGTCAGCGAGCCTTGTGGGCGTTTACATTGTACGTCGGTTTACGATCATTCGGGGAGAAAAGCAAAGGTTGCTGGTCATCGTGGGTGGTAGTCTGGCATATCTTTGTCCTAGAGGAGAGTCATTAGTGGGTAGATTAGCTGTCACATCGCAGCAAATGCATTATTGTCTCCTTCTCCCACGTAATTGGATTTCTCAATCACTGACTTGGAACGTGACTTTAAGGATGTTGAAAAATGCTTTGTTATCGTGCAATAAACGTAGATTTAACAATGGACGAAGCTCATTGTATGTAACACTTGTTGGTCGCGTTCCAGAAAACCGCAAAACTCAAAAGGGGAACCTAGCCAGGACTGAGACAGTTGAGAGGATTGTTTGTTAGTCTTTGGAACAAAGCAAGACATCTAGAGAGCAGGCAATCCGACAGAAGAGCTCAGACCAATAATTCTACGAGCGGTGAGGTTCATTCTCCTCGTCTTACCGCATCAAAGCTACTCAATAAAATGCATCCAATATGCTATGATCGTCTAGAGAAAAACACACTGTAGCATCATCCCAACGGGATCTGCGACGCAAGGAGAAGGCTGAGAAAGCTTCCTCCAGGTAATATGATCTCATAGTCCCCGCACGAGAGGCGCATGCGGGGAGAGACACTTGCAGCTTGTTCTCCTCACATTGAACGACTGAGACACCCATTCAGACAAAGGCCAGTGAATTAATGTCTTGCATGGAGAGCGCCCCCTCCTTTGCTGATCAAGTGACTGGAAAAGAGAAGGAACTGAGTTTCTTGGTGTGAATTTCGTCCGAGTTGTTACACAGGGTCCTCTGTACTCTGGCTGCTGTATTCCATATAAAAATAAGAATAAGAATAAGAATAATAAGAATAAGATTATTAGAGAAAGAATGTAAAAAGAGAAATAGGACATCTCAGTTTCAAGAATACTCAGACAACCATATCTTGGTCGATTCAGCTGACAGCCATTAGCGGAAGTGTTTCGGCTATTAGACGCTCTTATTACTTGGAGTTGCAAATCTGTATACTGATAGGGCCGCTTGAGAACCGCCTTGGAATGGTTGACGCCACGGAAGGATTATCTATCTCCACGGCACATGGAAAGAACAACTCTGCCAGACAAATCAACCCTTCTCATGAAAGGCTTTCTGCATCTGGTGCACCGTTGCAAATAGTACAAGATATGCTATATATAGATGGGAACTGGCAGTGTCGATGAAGCGCTGACGACTTATTACACTCGAGATAGTCTGTTTGTCCCCTGTGTATCGTGTTGAGAGATAATGGGGGAATTATATAGGATGATCTGACCATTCCCTAAAAGAAGCTATGTCACCGCTGCTGGGTTAATCTCCGCTGGCGCACGAACTAGCGTGATGTATTTGGCTAGGTACATGTTTTACTTGAGCTTCTACAGTAGCCAGAGGCGTCCTCACTTTTGGATCAAGGTACGCCCATGGCTGAGCTGGATTTGGGCTGCCGACATAATTAGAAAGCGCCCTGCTTATCTAGCCCCCTTTTTTTCTTATTGAGCCCCCGATGTCGTGGCGCTGACGGCTCCAGGGGAATCTTTCTATTTTGGTCACGCATATCGAAGGTATTGAGATATTTGGTAAAAGATGGCTGCTGACCCTCTGTAGTAATCTTTGCTTAGGACCATCTTTGCAACCTTCCCCGTCCGGGAGAGCGAGCACCGTAGGAACTCCAGCATCAGGCAGACATTTTATGTGCAGTTAGTCGTGTGAAACCAATAATTGAAGCCTGGTTGCCGTTTGTATCCGGCGAGAGTTATATTTCCTCTTAGTTGGTAGGATACTACCCTATTACCTATCAGAGGACCGAGTTAAGTAAACTTATGACGCAGTTAATGTACGAAGGGTTACATTCACCGGCACGCGACATGAGTTGGACTGTTGGCAAGTGACTTTTGTTCTTCGCAACTCCCGGTCGCGATTGGTCCCCAGAAGCTCGTGAGTTGAATCTGGTTCGGACAGGTCAATTTGGCAGATCGACAGCGGGGGGAGGCATTGCGGAGAATGTGCGGGGCCAAAGTTAGAAGTACATACAAGCCAAGGTAAAGACAGCGAAAAGGAGAGAACGGACTCTACGGAAATGAAATCTGACATCAGAGAAAATTGGTGAAGGGGGATAATATGTTGCTCCTGGTATTGTAGCCAGCATAGAGTCAACCATATGGTGGTGTTTCTGGATGAGCAATGTTCCGGCTCCGTTCCTGCCCAAAGCATGTCGCTGGAGAAGGTGAACTTCTCAAGCAGCAGCAATTTTTCTTCTCCTTCTCTCATGATCATCACCTTGAGTTATAGCCGAGAAACAATGTTTCTTAGCTGGTTAGAAACGGCCTAGAGCAAATCGGAAAGGCTGTGCTACAGCAGATGGCCCAGCGTATGAACGGCTCCCTGCGCGCGCGCATTGTCGTCACGGGCTGCTACCATGTTCGCACTCGACAGTGGACGGGACAAAGGAGAAGCAACTTGCATATCCATCCAGCTGAGTGGCTCCACAAGGATCGATCCGGATGGCAGTGCCACGAGTTGTGTGGAGCTATGCTCGAGGAGAACCGGAGCTTTGACACGCCCATCTCAACCCGCCTGGTCCCCGAACGGTGCGAGCCTTGTTTCCTAAGTCGAGGCAGTGTTGCTTTTTCCATTTTCCCGGTAAGCATATGTCGCAAAAGCGACGCCGCGTTTGCATTACTGCAACCGCGGCTTATATTCCCACAGCATATTAAACCAAATAAGCTTGGCGTTTGTTCCGATAGGGCACGAGAAAGCGAAACATCTAGTAAGAAACTCCGTACTAGCGATACGAAGTGAGATATAAGCTTATGAAAGTTGACCCAATGGCCAAGGGAGCTCGGGAATTTTGGAACAAATGGATTGAGCAATTCATTGTAAGGCATAAGACGAGGGAGTTCCTCCATCGAGGATCACTGCTTTCGATTGCTTAGGTATTCGTGTTTACGGCAACTCGGCAGAAGCGCTCTATTGGTCTTGTCATGACTTGAGAATTGGAGTCTCAACTATCACCTTCTTTTATCAAGTCCGATCCACCAAGAAAAGATTGGTGCACTTGCATATTGGCTACAGCCTACGACTCTCTGAGGTAGGTTAATCAACAAGCCAATGCCACATGATCCCAGATCTCCGAACCCCAGCCGAGGTGGCCAGAATGCAGATGTGATGACATCAAAGCCCATGGTCACTATTCCTACTCACTGCTCCTTCACTCGGCATCTACAGTGGTGGTGTTTGTAAGTCGGGCTCAAAGGGCTGCATGCACATATGCAAGTCCTGCTCAAGTACAACCAACCACTTGGAAGGGACAAGCATCACGCGGCTTCATACCAGTAGACATTGAATGCGACCTTTCTTTCCCCAAATCAGCAAGCACTTTACCCCCATTTTTTGTCTTGTCCAAAATCCCCTGTGCTTCTCCAATCAGTTTTCTTTTTATGCTTCTTCACGGCTGACCACTAACCGCGCGACCGTAGCTACGTGAAGGGTGTCGGCTTCTCCACCGCGGCGGCAGGACGCAGATACTGCTCTCGAACCCTTGAGGTTACAACCTACTACTTAATCACGTCCGCACGCAACGAGTGAGGTAGTATTTGCTCGAATTTTAGGCTGACCACGAGCTCAAAGAGTCTCGGGATCATCATATAAGCTCTTTTCATAACCCCCAGATTTGGGCGATCTAGTCACGAATGCCGCCTGGCCAAGGATAGTCGCATACATCATACGTTCGGCCTGTTCCATACATCCACTCCCTCATTCTTAGCTGAAGCTCAAAGCTGTGCTCTCAATATAAATATATCGAGCCGCTACACTGATCTTGTTTTCACTTCTCTCTTTTTTTTTTTATATCACCATTAGCCCTGATTTCATAGGGTAAGTATCAATAAATTGGAAAGGGACAATGCAATTTTGGCGAGTCGTTGCGGCGACTCTTCTCGCTGCCCTCGGGCAAGCAGAGGCGGCGTCGACTTTTGACCCAGCAAGACCTCCAGCCGCCCCCTTGGCTGTTAGAGCACCATATCTAAATGTTTGGCTCAATGGACGCACAGATGGAAAACCAAGTCAATATCTGGCCGGCCAGTGGCCACAGTTTTGGACGTGAGTAAACTAAATATTGCTGTACCGATTGCTTCAAAATTGAAGACTAACGGGGCAAATCCCACAGGCAAAACATCCAAGGGTGGCAAGGATTCATCAAGGTCGACGGCACGGCCTATAACTGGATGGGGGGTGCTCCCGGTGCTGACAATGTAGACCAACAATCTCTAAAATACACGTCTACAAAAACAACCTTTACATCGAATGTCGGAGGCAAGGTCCAATTAGTGGCTGAATTCCTATCCCCTGTCTACCCAGACGACTTGAGAAGGCAGTCTATTCCTTCTTCTTATCTCAAGGTTTCGGTGGCTTCTCTAGATGGACAACCTCACCACGTCCAAATATATGCAGACGTGTCGGGAGGTGAGCATTTCATGTGGAAACAAGGTTAAGTGTTGTAGCTGATCAGCCTTCAGAATTTGCTTCTGGTGATAACAGCCAGGTCATCCAGTGGGAACACCAAGCCACTGACGGTGTGCGTTACCATAAATTTTATCGCCAAAACCAGCAAGAGTTCAACGAGAGCAATGACCAGGCTGCTTGGGGTAACTGGTATTGGGCAACGGGCGATATTGTAAGCATTTCATCAAGTTTGACTTTTAAGAGGCAAACGTTTAAAATAAGGATGTTCTATTCTCACATTCTGCTAGCAAGGAGTGACATACCAGATCGGCGAGGACACTGTTGTACGTGGCCAATTTCTCACGAATGGATCGCTCACAGGCACCATTGACCAAGCCTTTCGGGCCGTGAGCGACCGATGGTAAGAGCGCTTTATGAGAGCACATATGATTGAATACTCACCTCGTTACAGGCCGGTATTTGCATTTTCGCGTGACTTGGGCATAGTTTCAAATGGTACATATGCTTCTACTCTTTTCACTATTGGGATTGCCCAAGACAATGCAATTTTGTTTCAAGGACAAGGCGACTCACCACAGAAACTTCCCTCGTTCTGGAATCAGTACTTTAAAGAAGAAGATCTTGTAAACTTCTTTTACAAGGATTACAGCTACGCTAGCCAATATTCTGGCAACCTTGACAATCGCATCGCCAATGACTCTATTGCCGCAGGTGGCCAGGACTATTCTACCATTACCAGCCTTGCTGTTCGCCAAGTATTTGGGGCTCTTCAATACGTCGGGACGGAAGACAACGTCAGAGTGTTCATAAAAGAAATCAGCTCAGATAGTGACATCCAAACGGTCGATGTCATATACCCTACGTGGCCAATCATGCTATACCTGAATCCAAAGCTCATCAAATACACCCTTGATCCTCTCCTTGAGAACCAAGAGAGTGGCCATTACCCAAATACGTACTCCATTCATGACTTGGGAAGGTATCCACAAGCTCTGGGTTATCCTGCCGGAAACGATGAGGCTATGCCCCTGGAAGAGTGCGGCAACATGATTATCATGATGCTTTCGTATGCCCAAAGGATGGGTGATAACAACTATCTTAGGCAGCATTGGCCGTTGATGGTCCAATGGGCGCAATTCTTGATCGAAGAGGCAAAGATACCCGCAAATCAATTGTCAACCGATGACTTTGCTGGCCATCTCGCGTAAGCCTCTATTTTGAGCTTAATATTTCTGTTGATAAATGGCTGACTTTTTCTTCTTCTTTGCCCCTGCAGAAACCAAACGAATTTGGCCATTAAGGGCATAATTGCTCTTGAAGCCATGTCAAAAATTGCAGACTTGATAGGAAATACGACACAAACGGCAAACTACTCTGGCATTGCCTCAGATTACCTGAAATTCTGGTCAATTCATGGAGTCAACCGGGTGGCCAACCCCAACCACAGCGTATTGCAATACGACAATGCAAGCACTTATGGTGAGTCTTGATATTTTATTCAATGTCGAACCATGACTGATTCCAAAATTAGGCCTGCTTTACAACATATTCCCAGACAAGGCACTAGGTCTCAAGTTCATCCCCCAATCTATCTACGACATGCAGAGCGACTTCTATGCGACGCGGTTTAATAAATACGGAGTGATTCTCGATACTCGCGGCACAATAACAAAGGCAGACTGGCAACTATTTGTTGCAGCCGTCGCTAAGCCTGACGTCAAGACATCGTTTATTTCATGCATTGCCAAGTGGATCAATGAGACGTCGACATTCCGGGCTTTCACAGATTGGTATGATACCGAGACTGGTGCATATCCTCCTGGTCAATTCACCGCTCGCCCAGTTGTTGGTGGAGTCTTCGCTCTCCTAGCTTTGTAGTATGAGAGGGTATTTGCTTGGAGACTGAGCACACAAATGGAATTCAAGTGCATGCTATGATTTAGGGCTGGTTGGGAGTTTATTAGGCGTTTTTGGGTAAGCCGGACACGGTTGGTTGATAAAGTGATGACTACCTACCCACCTAACCTATTATATATGGAGTACATACATTACTATTCTTTCTGTTGTGGATGGATGTTTCTTTCTACTGGATGTCACTCGTGATGGTGCAAGGGATCGAGACAGGCGAGAGTAGTCCAATAGTAGCGATGTTCACTTGATATTGTCGAGATTAATTAGATGCTTGCATTAAAGAAATACCGCAATCCACACTGGGGACATGCCAACCTCTCCTCTCATATGGCGACTCGAAAAGCAAGGCTGGTTGGTGGTGTAGATGGCAAGCACAAGGGGGCTGAGCTTGGAATCTGCAGCTTCCTAAATATAGCCAAGAGCTGCAAGTAACTATTGGAGAGTCTTTCACGTCTAGCCGCAAGAATGAATGACAAGGGGGGGAAGGCTGATTCTGCGAAGAACAATAATTGTCCCTGGAGCCATGATGTAAGTGTGATGATGGGGAATTTTGAGGCTGTGAGGAAGCAATGAAGCCTCTCTGTACACAAGAGCCATATGGAGCATATTCCACTGTGGTTGCGTGCTACAACTGGTATAAAAAGCTGCCCAGGTGCTAATAACCTTCCAATAGGTAGCCCTGGAGGCACTGGTGCGCCTGAGGGGCGCTGGACTAGCGAAATGCGGGGGTCAAAGCTCGCCTAGGGCTAGTGTGTCAGTTGGCTGTCAGCAGCCCTGAAGCCTTGCAGTCGAGATGCTCCCTCACTCACGCCACTTTCGCATGGAAATGGATGACCCCCCCAACCCAGCCCTGGAGCCCTACCTTGCTTAGTACCCCTACCTGTCCCCTGCCGCCGCTCCCCAAGCTCCCGAGTGAGACCTGGAGCCGCCGCCGCCGCCTTTGGATCGATCGATAAAGGAGCAGCAAGCACCTGAAGACAGACGGACCCGCCATGCTGTCGTTATCATCACCATCCGTCACCGTTCTTCCATTTGGAAAGCCGCAACCCACATTTGCCCTATAATCTTTCGATGAGCTCCCTTACGATGGCTTCATCGACGAATCTTGTCGTCTTGTCTTAATCAACCTATTTCTTTTATATTTTAGTCCCGTGTTTCCAGCTTCGCTTTTCCGCCCTGTCTTGAATTGATATCCAACGACACTGGGCTGGCCGAGGTCGGAGATTTGTCGCAGTATTCTTCGTTTCTTTCTTTTCATTTCTTCTTCTCGAATTTTTTTTATATCACTCATTGTTAGAACGACCATGGCGAGATTCATCGATTTGGAAGATGAGGATACGGCTCAGTCACAGCCATTGGGCGGCGGGCGGCTGGATGCTGGGAAACCGTTGTCCCTACCGGAGAACGGGACAGCTGTGATGGTCGTTGGAGATGCAAGCCGCAACGGTATGGTTGACTCCATACCCGGCTGGCCAATCGGTATAGATGGGAGGACACCGCACCGACACAGGAGGAATACGAGTGCTGCTACAGAGGCTGAGAAGAGCAGGCTCCCGGCCGTTCGCAATGCAGTGACAGAGGCGTTCCAATGCTACCCGTGCGTCCTCCCCCTTCTCCATGCCCCATTCTCCAACGAGACCTGAATGACCACTGACATATATATCATTGCTTTCTTTACATCAGAATTGCCTTTGCCATCGTGTCCAGCATCGATCTAAACACCCTTGACGCTCTCTCCCGCACCAGCCGCCTTATCCACGATGGCCTGCTCCAATATCGAGCGAGTCTCCTCGCCGCGACCCTACGATGCGCAAATGAACGACTGCCCGTCGATCCTAACCAGACGCTGAGATACCGCGCAAGAGCGAGTAACTGGCATTATATGGAGGATGGGCGAAACTACAATGGCAAGTCGGGAAGCTGCGCACGCGATATGGTAGGCGAGTGCAGACGATGCACTGAGGTGATTTGCAGGGTGAGTTTCCCCTGTTGACATATATCAATCTCCAAAAAAACCAAAAAAAGAGCATAGTTACGTCTGTGGAAGGACCATTTTCTGACCCTAGCAAACTTAGAACTGTTCTATTAAACCGCCTGCTCCGGCTGCCCTGCGTGAGAGACACCGTCGGCTCTGCATTACCTGCGCCAACGCACCCCTTCCGATACTGGCATCTCTATCTCTTGATGCGTCTCTTCCATTGAGTTCCGACTCCATGCAACAGGCCATATGCAAGTGCGATACAGAAGGCGTTTGGCTGTGTCAGCCATGTGGTCGCAGTATTAGCAACACTGACAACGAGTACAAGAGGTTAGTTCTGCTTTGTACATCTAGGGTCTAGCCCTAGCCTGGCGTTTGAGTTTAAGTTGACATGTGCTGGACAGGATCTGGCGCTGGCGTAACCAGTATGGCGAAGTTCTTGGCGGTTTAGGCACTGGCATTGGCGACGGTGACCGAGGTGTGATCTGTGGTCGTGAGGAAGCTTGCTTGGCGGCCCGTGAGCGAGAACATGAAATTGACTGCGATGCTGAGGATGCCCGAGGTAGCACATTAGCACCTTGGACCAGTAGCTCTCCCTCAGGCACTCCGAGTCCTATCTCGCAGTATAACGGTACTCCGCCTGGTGTCAACGGCGGTGGCTTCCCTTTCACGAACAACGGGGCAATCGAGTCCATCATCGATGAGATCCGTCATGAGCGCACACCGTCGCCGCAGCTCGGACCAGGCTATGAGCGTCACGAGATTGAAGGCATAGGAGGCATCGTGAAGCGCAAGTTGGTGCGTATGGTCCGCGTGGGAGCTTGCGTCCCAGAATGGGAGGACGAAAGGGGCGGCTTGGGAAGCAGTGGCAAGGTGCTGGCCCGGGAGGTTAATGGCGCAGCACGGAGTTGGTGTGGATGGTGCTGGAGGGTGATTCCGGGGAATAAGGATAAGCTGAGCGGCTGATTCGTGGTATGGAGGGATCAAAGGTCGGTTTGGTTGTTGAGTAGCTTTGTTCTTCCAACTCTGGTGGCTTTTTTTTCTTCTTCTTCTCGCACGGATAGGCGTTTACTGCGGGCATTCTTTTATAGAAAATGGGGCTACAATTTTTGAGGCCTGCTGATGCGAAAGCCGGGATGTGGTGTTGTGGATATGTTTTATTGAAATTTTATACAATGAGATTGATGTGCTTTCTCTAATGAACCACGATATCATTCTATCATGAGATTTTTTTTCTGCGTCAATGGGCCCCTTTTCTCTTCAAGCCTGCATAAGATGCAATGCTAGCCCATTCTAGACATATATATCCTCAAGTCATCAACATCATACCAGCCTTGCCCCCCTAGCATCTTGATTTCCGTTCATCATACCTGCTGATCACCACGCATTCATCCATTCATCCCCCCTTATAATTCACCACGGTACAGCATCTCCGCCCTGGTCTTGCGATCCTCCCTCGCCTGCGTCCTCTTGGGGCCCCATCTCGCCATCTTGCGCTCCAGCTTCCCCCTCAACCACTTCAAGTGCTCCTCCGGAGCCGGCGCCGCTATCTGCACAAACACCGTCGAGCAATCAAACTTCCTCGCTAGGCGCTGCACACTCCATGTCAGGGGGTCCTCATTCCGCAGGCGACGCATCTCCAGAATCTGCTCCTTGCCGAGGTTGTAGCGCGGCTCGCGGCGCTTGTATCTCATTTCGGGGGGCAGGTCCTCCTCTGACGCGGGGGCGGAGGAGGGGATCATGCCGGCTGGGAGCGCTGCTGCTGCTACTGCTGCTGCTGGTGAGGTGGTGCTGCGGATGCGGAGGAGTGCGAGGCGCCGGGGGTCGTTTCGCGGGAGGAAGAGGAAGGGCGTGTGGGAGGGAGAGGCTTCCGAGGCGGGGGGGTTGTAGATGATGGAGTTGGCGGTAGGAAAGACGTCGCCCTCGGAGCGGGAGGGAAGGAAGGAGTCGTGGGGGGCGATTTTGAGGGCGCGCTTGGTGCGGGCGGTGGTTTTGTGGCCGCGGATGGAGGTGAGCGGGAGGAGACTGGTGGTGGTGATGGTTGAAGAGCTGCTGCTGGTGATCGAGGCAGCTGTGAGGGCGGAGCGGGTTGAGGTGAGCAGCTGGGCTGCTGGCCGCAGGAGAGATCGCAAGTCCATGATTGCCAAAGAAGGAAAAAAGGACTGATGGTGTTGACGAAGCTGTCGAGGCGGAAATGAATGGCGGTTAGAGGCTCAATCAAGAGTATTAGTCGCTAATGACCACTGTAGGCATTTGAAAACACAGAGATGCAGAAGATGCGGAGCTCAGGCTGGCATCACCACAAGCAGGTGTGCAGCTGTGTGTTTTGGGCGTTGTTGAGCGATCCCCCGTGATGCCTCTGAAGCTCGTTCATGGTCCATCCCGCTTGTTGTGGGAAGTTTTCCAACCAATTGAATGATTACATAAGGTGTGGTGATTACTTAAGCCATAGAGTCGTTGAAATTGGGATCACGTGTGTAATCACGGGATTAATTTAGCGTGGGCAGCTAGCTTAACGGTCTTACTGTTTGTAGAGTAAGGGCCGCTATATTGGTAGCAATTGCATTTTCTCGAGCGTGTGACTCGAAGACAAGATAACTATCGACAATCCCGTTATTTACTGCCAGTCATTGAGTTGATTGTTGAGTAAATCCTTCGGACAATAAAATGATA
>CAKNET010000030.1:80822-91132 GCA_930272545.1 Sphaerostilbella broomeana
GGAACTGGAAGATCAGAATACGAGACGAATACCTCAATAACTCCTCGGCGAGTCAGACAACCCCAATAACTGGTGCTTACACAACTGCTCGATTCTCAGTTACCCCATACAAATCAATAACAACTCGCCTACTACCAACCCCAACAAAACAACACGGTGTGCCTAATTTGATCGACTCCCCTATTCCCTTACGACTTGACAAGACAATTATCCCAGTCGAACCATTGGACTGGAATGGAAGGTTGCGAGCAGGGTACGTAAATGAGGCAGTCACACAAGAGCTGACACAGAACAACCGAAAACCCAAAATCGGAAGGAACAAACCATCAAGGTTCATCGGTCCATCAAGGTCCATCAATCAGCCCAACAAAATCAATCCGGTGACTCATGACAAGCCCAACGAAACATTACCCCTCATCTTATGGCCTCATTCTGACCAACACTATCAAACTCAAAGTGCAAGCACGACACCGCCATTCAACAAAACAAGTTTGACAATTGTTTCTTCACCAAAGCATGATATACTGAGTGTAGTATCAAATTTTCCAAATTCATTGACCTTGGAAGGTCGGAACCGATACTTTGGACGACACGTTTGGTCAGCCAACGAACCAGATTATATGGATTGGGAACCTTCCACAGACACCGGACTACCCCCATTAAATGAACGGATCAATACAATTTCACCTACACCATCTGTACAAGAAGTTTCCAGTGACACAACAGAGACAATGGCCAACACCGGACAGGGACAACCACCTGCAGGGGATAATCCTTTTCCTCAAACAAACACCTCAAATCCAGGTCCATCCATACAATTGACAAATGAACAATTTAATATGCTTTTTCAATCTTTTATGCAAGCAGCCCAAAACTCTCAAGAACAAGCCAATAACAGACATGGCGGGAGTATTCGTGACCATTGGAAACTTAGTCATATCGGCTACTTTGACCCAGACGCTGTCGAAGGAGCCACAAACGGTAGCGATATCATTTGGTCTAGTGTCGACCTATTTACCGCCAGTATTCGTGACAATGCCACTACGGAGGAACGATCCGAACATATACGAACAAATTTGAGCCAACTATTGCGAGGAAAAGCCCAAATGTGGTGGGTGAATTTACTCCAAGACGACGAAAGGGCCCAAATTAAACAATCAGTCCTCAATTGGACAGTCGCACTACAAAACAAATTCCGCTTAGATCAATTGGAGGCTGCCGACAGGCTGACACGCGCTGTTTACACAGAACAGGATTGCAAGAACGGAGTGGACATCCGCAAATGGGCAGCTGAGGTGGTGCGACTAGCCAAAGCGGCTGGATTCGAAACAGTTCATCAACAAATCAACCAATTGTATTTGCATGTCGATCCTTCGCTACGTCTGGTCTTGGTGAAACCAACCCCAGACATTCATCTCAATGAATACACTGAACACTTGTACGACAAACAACAAGCCAAGCACAACGAACTCAACCGAACCTTCGCGTCATTTAACGCAAACCTGCTTCGTAATGATCGATCTCTCACATTACCCCCACCTCAATACCTACAAAAACCCCAGGCAGCAGGGTATGTGGCAGACGAAACACAAGAAGAAAACGAAGAATCGAGTGCATACTATGGAGGATACAACTATGGACAAAATCGGTATGATCAAAACCGAGGTCGCGGTGGATTCCGCGGACGCGGCGGACGCGGCGGACGCGGCGGATTTGGTAAATTTGGACAACACAACCAATACCAACCAAAAGATCGATACTATAATCCACCAAACCAAGGCAACCGCGGCAAAGGAAACGATGGAGGCGGCACCCCACGACAATATTACCGAGATGGAAAATTCTACACCAAAAACCATGAAGAACAACCAAACCGGCGACGCTTTCGACGATGGGTACCACGTAACCAGGCGGATGGCAAACATGTTTACTTCCAGGACCAAATTGAAGGAGAGGTATGTGTGGATGTCGAGGATTCAAACGCACAGGATGTTGAAAATAAATTGGAACAACAAGGATACGTAATGGTGGAAGAGATCGAACAATCTGACCATGACGATGATTACAAATTAGCTGACACTAATGAAATTGCTTCTCAATATATCGCTTTCCCTAAGGTGAAAAATTCAAATGGACCCCGCACAAATACATATAGCATTGAAATCCCCAAACTCCCGATGATACCATTCAAACCTTTTAAATCAAAAACTGTAATATCTGAGATAGACAAGGAATTTGAATGTACAGAATGTGGAAATATATTCGAAGGCAAACGAGCCCTACGAAAACACTTGTTTGAAGGGGAATATCAAAAACAAAATGCGGTTCTGTTTACGACTGAAGACAGCACAAATGCAAACGATGATACCGAGGAGGTAAAAAAGGAACAAACTAATGAAAATAAAGAATCACAACAACCTGTGGAAACAGATGCAATGCTGATATTTCGACCAGAGCAAGTCATCGAAGCACAGAGAAAAAAGCCTCAAACACTTAACCGTTACAGTTACGCAAGAATCAACCTTCGATTTGGCCTAGACACAGATGTGACTACAGCGGCAATTGACACGGGATGCTCAGATATAATTGTAGATAGAGACTGGTTGACAAATCACTCACCTAACGCAACAATCTGGACACCGGAAAAGCCAAATCTGATGAATGGGGTCAACGGTCCAGTACGACTCACACAGAAAGCACGATTTGACTTCTACCTGACTGGCCAGGTAAACCGCACACAAGTCCATGCCCATTTTGTGGTTGAAGCATGGGTTATGACCGATTTGAGACCAAATATGTTGATCGGCATGAATTTCTTGGCCGAATATGGAGTCGACATTTCCACATCCCGAAAGAAATTGACAATCAATGCAGCACACAATATGATGGTCCCATTTGAATGGGAAGCCAAACCAAAACCAATTCATCGACGAGTCAAAGTGGCACAGACAGTGGTGATACCACCACACACATCAGGCAAGATCCCCGTTATGCATGCTAGCCTAGATAAATACGATTCACTTTTCACAAAGAGAATCTATCAATTTACATCAGAAGCCGAAGGAGTGATGGATCATATTTGCTCACTTGATACACCGGGGGTGTTGCCTAATGCAAGCTGGGTACTGGCAGTCAATGATACTGACAAACCAATCAGATGGCGTCGACAACAGAAAATTGGCTGTCTGGACGACTATAACGGCGATGGTTATTGCGCGATCACTTATGATCAAGCCCAAGCTATAACAGACAAAGTTGAACCGATGGTAGACTTTGGGTTTGATGAAGTCAAGCATATACTACATATGAACGATGCGGAAATCGAAGAGATCGATCGAAATCTACAAGCCATGGGAAACGGAGCAACCCCAGCGGATGGAGATTATAAAAAAGGCGCAACAACCCGACCAACTGATATACCTGAATGTACAACTACAAATGGAGTACATGTATGTGCTCTGAACCCGACCGAAGCTGATCAAATCACTCAAATTATTACGCAATACGATATATGGCGCGACAAAGGTATTGTTCCAATGGCAGAAGAAGATAAAATGCGCATTGAGTTGGTTGAAGGCTGGCAAAACTCAAAACTTGCCACAAAACCTTATCCACTTGGAGTAAACGATCGAGCATTCCTGGACGAAACATGTGATGAACTACACTCACAGGGACGACTAACTTGGATGCGAAAACCTACACCATTTGGTTGTCCAGTGTTTATTGTGTGGCGACAGGTTGGAGACAAACGCAAAGGAAGAATGGTTGTTGATCTACGACAACTAAACAAAATAACCGTTCCGGATATCTATCCAATCCCATCACAAGAAGAAATCATCGCACAATTGCGAGATAAGAAATATATATCGGTATTGGATGCGTCGGCATTCTTTCATCAACTACCCATATATGACAAACTAAAACAGTTACAAACACAATCCGACGTGAACGGGGATGTGGATGGAAGAATTGAAAAACAGATACAGGCAAATCAGAAGAGACGCAACTACCTTACAGATCCCAACAAACGCATACGAATACCTTTTATCCAAAAAGACAAACTACTATATAGAAAAGAAGCGGACGGCACACTTCGACTATGCGTGCCACACTCATGTCTGAAAGATGTATTGGAACAAGCACATGACAGTAATTTTCACGGAGGCATCCAACGTACAATGGCAGCTTTACAAGGCCTTTCAATCCATCGAATGGCCAGAGAAGTTCGTCGATATATCTCAAACTGCCCAAGTTGCTTGAAAAATGCGACAGACCGACAAAAACCTATAGGAGAACTCCAACCTATTGAAAGTCCACCACAGCCATATCATACACTGGCCATGGATTTTATTGTTGGTCTACCCGCCGAATTCTGTGAACGATCCTTCTGGCAACTCAAAGGATTCCATGAAGCATTCGACGCTATGATGACAGTTACAGATAAATGGTCCCGGAAAAGTATACTTATACCCGGCTCAGTACAATACAAAGCCAAGGATTGGGCAAAGGTGTTAATCCGATCATTTCTATTATATGACTGGGGAATCCCTAAGGTTATCATTAGCGATCGTGATAGCAAATTTACATCAGAATTTTGGAAGCAACTGTTTGAATCATTAAACACAAAATTGGCATTTAGTACGAGCTACCACCCACAGACAGACGGAAGCTCAGAAAGAAAAAACCAAACAGTCGAAATTGCACTAAGATATCACATATCTACGTCAGAAATACCATGGACAGAAGTCATACCCGCTTTACAATTCACATTAAATAACACATATAGTACACCTATTAGACGATCGCCAAATGAACTGGTTCTGGGATTTAAACCAAATGAAGTAACAGATATACTCAAGGTCACTACTAAACTAGATCAAGATGCATTAGATACATTACGGCAATTATACAGCGAAGAAGCCAAACACACGAGCGACATGGCAGCAATAGAAGCAAAAAGGATATACGACAGGAAACATCGCCCAATCGAATTCCAAATTGGTGATAAAGTTTATTTGAGACTGCACGGAGGCTATCATCTGCCTGGAAAACCACCACGGAAATGGTCAGAACAACGAGCCGGCCCATTCACAATTATCGATAAAATTGGACCGTTAGCATACAAATTGAATCTTCCGGAGAAATGGAGGATTCATAATGTCATATCAGTTGCACATTTATTTCCAGCACCAGCAACAATAGATCCATTCGGGCGAATAGAGCCAAAACCAGAGAGAATCCATGTCAATGGACAGGATGACCATTGGGAAATTGAAAAATTAGTTCAACAACGAGTAAATCGACGAGGCAGACATCCACAGACAGAATACCTGGTCCGATGGAAAGGATGTGGACCCGAGCAAGATCAATGGATCAAACGAAAAGAACTAATATGGTCGGCAACAGAATTAGTCCAAGAATATGAGACAGAACATCCAGTCGAGCAATTGTATAAGACAATCAAAGAATTCGAGGAGGTCGGGCACATCCCAAAAACAAATATTGAAATACAACTACGAGGAACAAAACAGCTAACCACAGGGGACGCGTCAGCTACTAAAAGCACACCATTTGAGGCGAACACAGCTATATACGAGAATAACACAAAAATTCCTAATAAATTGTTAACAAACCAGGAGAACAATGAACAACAAACGGAGAATGCCATTCAGACAAAAAAACCACATGACCCCACATTGATTGCCTGGATGAGAACAGCACTTTGGTAAAAGTGAAGTTTTTCTCTCTCTCTCTCTCTCTCTCTCTTACCATCTCAAAATTTTCATTATATAACCTTTCATTATTTACATTTTCCTTACACAACCTCCCAAAATTTTATTTCAATTACTATATATGACTGAAAAATCATAACAAGTATACGCTCTGCTCCATACATCACACAGCTCCAAGAGCTACAAGTAGATGAAGACACACAGATACTCCTTCAATCTCTGGGAATCCGAAATATCGACAATGAACTACAAGAAAGGATTAACTCAGATGAACAATACCAAGAGGAGATTAGCAAAAGAGTAGTCAAAGCAATATTTCGCAAAGCTGGATTTAATCCAGACGACCGATCTACCCAAGCATGCCAAACTGCATGCGTGGCACACATAACCAGGGGAAAGCTCCTCAGCCGTCGAACAATGTCTGAATGGGGCGGCTACAATGATGTGAAGAGGAAGCTCAAGATGATTGCTGAACTGAACGCTCAACACAAAAAAGTGCACTGTCTGTCAGCACCCCAATTGGTGGCTACCGTAGCCGCTTTGAATATCAGAGAGTACAAAGTCGATCCCACAGACCGAGTCCCCAAAATGATGAACCTGCTGAAACAATTGACGCTGCTGCCGACAGCAATTCGAGCGTACAACACAACCGAAAATCATCTGGTACGAGTGGTCGACACTGACATGATCTTTGACGTGGATCAAGTAATCATTGATGTCAACTGGGCACCTGAACGAAAGAGAAACAGAGATACAACTGGTGGATCTGAACCTACACTGATAGTGGGACAATTCAATATGGCTGATGCTATCCGGAACAATGCAGAAATCATTATTAAGCTGCAACTGGATGAAAGGGCCAACGAAGAAGAAAGAGCAATAACACCTCCAATAATGCCAACAATGCAAGTGACGCGACGCATTACACGCCAAGAGGTAATGGCCGAGATGGAGCCAGAAGTCCAACACATGCTGTCAGGGAATTGGAACCTCGAAACACATCCAGTGATACAATCCCTCAATGAACATAAAATCAAAGTCATGCCGCCCGAACAACGCAATATGCTCCGGATGTGGGCTATGGGTCGACGACATCATCCAATCCTGACAATGCTTCAAACCGCTTCCGAGGTGACAGAAGTGACAGAAGAAATATGGGTAGAAGAAGTCGACCTTGAATTACCAGAGGCATGGGATGATGTTCCTGAACGAACAGTAAACAACAGCTTGAAACAATTAGCTCGTCATACCCGGGGCACTGAGGTCGGATCAGCTCTAGAAAAACTGGCAAGCCAAAACGAGATTATTAACGAATGGCGATTCAGACAATTTGTGCGTCATTGCCAAGTGACAGATGAACAGATTAATCTGGGGGCGAGGGTCAGATCGTACATTGTTGATGTTACAAAACAACAAAGCAAGCTCATACAAGCTTTCGATCGGTTGATGAAGACTTGGTCACCACAAATGGAGCATAACAACAGTCCGCCAAAAACATTTTACAACTACTATGAAGGCAATGCAAACAGAACCAAGACCCTGACTCAGGGAGACCTTCAGAAACAATTCGCTAAGGCACTCCAACTATACGGCGATCATGAACAAGCCAGTGAGGCAATCAAATTTCTGGCAAAAGAAATAGGTGGTACATATTTGGTACAAGAAGCTGTCGCCGAAGCAAATAAAACACAAAACAAGATGAATGAGACGAATGAGATAGATGGAGCTCAGAACAATCCAACTGACTGACTTGTTTGCTGGAAAAGGCGTCATTTGGGATGGAATAGTCGGGACGACTAATTAAATTTTTTGGTAGGGGCAATTGTTAGGAGATATATAAGTCAGCCGGCTAATCGGCTAATCTAAGCCATGGATGAACCTCGGGGGATATTCGGAATAACTAACTAACCTAGACAACCTATTTAAATAACCTAGCTTAGCATAACTTAGCTAGAAAGACAGACTCTTTTTATAACCCAAACTTGACCATAGCAATTGGTAGCAATTGCATTTTCTCGAGCGTGTGACTCGAAGACAAGACAACTATCGACAATCCCGTTATTTACTGCCAGTCATTGAGTTGATTGTTGAGTAAATCCTTCGGACAATAAAATGATACTAAATTGAAGCAGATGGTGGCAAACAAACTGATCATCGACTCAAGGCAACTACTAGCATTTATTCAAACAGGCCACAAACACACTGCGCAAATCTCCCTTCAAGAAATCGACCAAGCTATCCAAATATCAGAATTACCTACGTCGCCATTAAAACGCCTTGATCTGAGAGAAATATATCCTATTGATTGGATTGAGAAAAAACGAGTATTTAACACATTTTTGCGGAACTGGAAGATCAGAATACGAGACGAATACCTCAATAACTCCTCGGCGAGTCAGACAACCCCAATAACTGGTGCTCCCGGCAGGGCTATTTTCTAATGTCATTATGCGGATGTTGATAACTATACCGACAATGGTAGTTGACCTGACTGGACGGAAGATCTAATGCTTACTCCGTACATTTTTCGGCATTCGGAGATGGGAATTAGTCTGATTGTATGGTTTTACGTTTAACAAAGACCATGTCAGGTAGAATGTGGCTTTACCCTTCACATCGTTGATGAATATCCAACGCCGAGTTGAACCGGCTCGTGAAGCGCCAAAGTGTAACAGCTGTAGAGGAGAGGGATGGATTCCTAAATTGGGCTATTGATTGCTAAGTAGGTGCTTAATATTAAGAACGGCACCGATGGAATGGTCTGGGGATAGCGTTGTGAAGGGGGTGGTGGTGCTTGTTGGGGTTGACAAGGGAACAATAGACGCCGGACCGGGCACGAATGAGAAGCAGCAAATTGAGTCACGATGGAAAATTAAAATTTCTTCAAAGAGTCTTGGAAGTCAATGTCTCTGCTTCTGTGTATGTACGTAAGTTGGATCTTGTGTCGCTCCCTTGTGGTGGTTCTTTTTAATGTGCCAATCATAGATCAGGACATCATGGTCCGATGCGGTGCGTTTTTGTGGCGTCCGCGGCTGGCACGTTGGATTTAAAGAGGAGGAGGGAGAGCGGGCACGGCATGGCATGGCATGGCATCACGAGGACACAAAAAAAATTGAGAGGAACGAGCCAGGCTGTCGGGTGGAAATCGGGAATGATGTGCATCCACAGCATAGAAGCTTCTCGAGTTGGCGATGTTGGTGCTAATGGTATAATGCAAAGCCCGCCGCTGGGGATCACGTTGACACGATGGTGGCTGTCGTGCGAGGCAGAGTGCTATATAGTGCGTTGTGTTGTTGGCTATTATGCCGAACGTTAGATCCAAGACTTCATGTAGTGTAGCGTGAGAATCGCCTTTATGCTTGTTGGTGATAGAACTGGGAGCCGAGGGCTGTGTGTGTGCTGCAGATGTGTCCGAAATAGGCGGGTATTCAGATCCCCATGTAGGAAGGACGGACGACCTTGTGCTGCGCCATGATGAAGGTGGCTTTGCAACTCAGCATACGTGCATATATGATACTTACCCACGGTAACGGATGATAATAATAGCACAAGGCGCTGAGAGAGAGTGAGAGAAAGAGAAACAGGTATGCATTAAGATTACGGCTGCCCTGTGAACCGTTTGTCTCGGTGCCTGCAGAGCGCAAGTACATATTCCGTACAGGCTAGGTAGGTATACGTACTCCCACCAGATCAATGAGAACAGCAAGGGGGAACAAACCAGGCACAACCACATGATGCCTCCCGTTTTGCATCTGTCGCATTGAAACGAGAGAAGAAAGAAACGGGCGTTCAGGGCAGCCTATGAATGAAGCGGTTGATGGAACCTGAGACCTGTTGAGCATCATCCTCGCGGATCATCCTTGGTTCCGCGGTTTTCAATCACGCCAGGTACCGGTACCCGTGCCTTTATAAGGTAAGGTACCTTTATGTACGATGCAATGTTTCCGCGATCCGGTACCTACGTCACCTCTCTCTGCGGCCGCGGCCAAGCCGGTGATCCCTCCAGGCACGGAGTACAGGCCGCAGGTACCTGGAATGCAAAGTCGACAAAAGTCGCTTCTTTCTGCCACCACAGACCACAGGGCAAGGGCCAGCCGGAATTGTCTCCCCTCATTAGAAGTCGTCACAATCCTTTAGAACTCGTTGCCCTGGCTCCTCCTCTTGCACTTTTATCTTCTTTTCCTCTGTCTCTCTATCTCTCTGTCTCTTGTTCATCACATTCATCACAACTCATCATCGCCATCCCTTTGGCGCTGCCACCTTTATCCGCCGCCCTCTAGCTGGTCACCATTCTCAGGTTCCCGAACGAACGGAATCCGCTATAACCACCATCACCATCACCATCACCACCAACGCAGCTCGTCTCTCTCTTCATAAAAATTTCTCCCCACCCCCGAACCTAGGCCTCGCAGCCTTGCGTTACACAGACTCCAATAAAAAGTCAAACACCCCGAAGACTCAGGTCAGAAGCAAGCTTACGGAGGTGCGGGTCTCTCTTTTGTGTCATCTGGACACGCCCGGAGCCCCGGCCGCAGCAGCGCGGGGGGGGGGGGGGGGGGGGGGGGGGGGGGGGGGGGG
>CAKNET010000030.1:91142-182166 GCA_930272545.1 Sphaerostilbella broomeana
CGCCCGGCGCCACGGCAGCAGCATCGCCTCCCCCCCCCCCCCCCCCCAGCAGGTACGGCATCCGCAACACCATTTGCTTCATCAATATTGGCCACCAGCCCTGTCACCGTCTCTTCCCTTTCCAGGGCAGCGGCGAATGCCAGCCCTTGAATTGCTTCTTTTGCTTTGGCTTGCTGGGGACGATACCCATATCGCTCGCTTTGCTCGCTATCGTCGCTGATACCCTTCCCTCCGTAATCCCATACATAATAGCACATACCTTCGTCTTTTTCCTGTCCACTCCAGCTACCACCACACACCATCATCACACATCCAGTCGATGGGTCGCATTGCCTTTGGATCCCTGTGCTTGATGCCATTAATATACTAAACTTTGCTTTCGCAGAAGCCACAGCACCATCCCATCCGAGTCCTCACGGCGGCGCGGCTCTCTCGTACTCCATCCGTTAATCAACCGTCCATCCATCTATCCGTCCATCCGAGCACCCACCCAGGCACACCATAAGCCTTGCCGAACCAGCTCACCTTAAATCAAGCACCGAACGACTCAGCAAAATGACCGATCAGAGCAGCCTTGGGGGGGATTCAACACCCAGAAGAACGGCCGACCTTGCGGGCTCTAGTTCACTGATAGATGATGCTAAGAAGGAAGGGAAGAGCAAAAAGCGAAGCCTTTTTGGTTTTGGAAAGAAGAAGACGGATTCTTCTGCCAAAAATGAGCGCTCCTCTCTGTCAAAAGAAGCCTCTAAAGTATCTAGTCGATCAACAGTCTCACCGACTCGCTTCTCCCCAGGCGAACACGCCTTCATCCTCCCCGCCTCCCCTACTCGCGCATTCTCCGGTTCGCCTCGGCTTTCCTCTCCAGCAACCTCTCAAATCTTTGAGCGCGATGTTCAAGACCCTACAACCCTGAACTCATCATCACCGGCGATTCCAAGCCATATTCAGACCGAAAATCACATCCCCGCTGTCCTCGACGACGCATCCTCAGCCATCACAGATCAGAAGCTTAATCCTGATACTGTCGAAATTGTCACACATACCTCCCACCAACCTGCCTCCGTGACAGTGACTGGCGCAAGCACCGTTAGTACTCCGTTAGACCAAACTACGAGTGAATGGGCTAGGGAACTCGAATCGTTTGCGGACCGCATAGGTCTTCCAGCAGACAGCGCCTCCAACTATGGCTCTCTTGATTCTGCTGATGTGCGACGCTTATCCTTCATCTCCTTTGCCGATGTAGTTCAATCTGAACATAGCAATCACCTCGCCTCCATGGGCTCTCGAGACAATATGCACATTCCCGGTCTCACCTCTCTCTCCCCGTCCGCCATGAACCGCTCGCCGTCGCCAATTCGATCACCTGTGTCCAGCCAAGGACCAGGAACCAGCCCACCTACCAGCAATCCTGGTAGTATTAAAGGATTCGATCTGAGCCCGAATCGCAAACCGCTCGGTAGCCCTTCTAGTGCTCACTATAGCATGGCTTCACCCGGTGATTTGAATATCGAAACCATGTCTCAAGCCCTCAAACGAACTGGAAGCAGGGGTGATTTGGCCACTCTCCGCAGCAGTCCGCAGAGTCCTATTGAAGGACCTGGGTCGCGGTAAAAGAAAAAAGAAATCATGCTGTAAATGGCTTCAATCTAGAAAGAAGCCGTTACAAAACAAAATTGGAAAGGAGTTGGCTGATATTCCGGCATACCACAACACATATCGACGAAATTCTTTGTTTCTCCTACTGATTTTCTTCTTCTTTTCTTATACCTTTGACTCTATGAAATTGGTGAAATACTTTCTACTACTACTACTACTATTATTATTATTATTATTATCCCTATTATTTCTCTCCCTATACGAAATGGACAGAAAATCATCGATGGACACCTTATCTTTGGGCTATTATGGAGAAATTTGGAGTTTATGGAAGCATGCGCCTTTTTTTTTAATTACTATCATCCGGTGCCAACTTGCCATGAGATTCAGGAATTATTGCTTAGTTGTTTGTTCCTGCTTTGGTATTTTTCACAAAAGAAAACTATTAGTTGGGCTGAATTTTTTTTTTCCTATTGGAAAGGAATAGCTACGTATCATAAGCAAGGGTTTTTTTTTTTTCCCTCTCTATCCTTTGCAGTTCATATTTCTTAGCGGCAGGCAGGCAGGGTCGTTGGGCTAGGATTGAGGTCGGAGCAGATATTATGTATTGTTTTATAAGATTCATAATTCACAAAAGTAGTAAAACATGGTGTATGGAAATAAACAGAGCTTCCTGAGATTATCTTTCTATCTGGGGCTTTAGGATCATAACATGTGATCATAGTATGTCGCGCCTCGAGACCTCAAAGTATAATTGATCAACGTCACTTACAAAAAGGTATGTCCAATTAGTACCAGTGTCTGGCATCAAGCTCAAAGTTAGCCATGATACATAACTCGAGCTCCTGTTCCAGCTGTCGGTCCGGATGATGATTGCGAAAGTCGTACAAATATAGATCTACAGTGTCAAATCCATCAACGGAATCTTCATTGGCTAATGATCATGACGCCTGCCGCATTCGAGGAAATGAAAAAGATTACTTGACCAGAAATCGCTTCTCAACTGGAAGCACGCAAGACCGCCCAATCAGCGAGAAGTCTCACATCATATCGCGGAAACCTGTTTTTCCGCTGATCTCCGGACGTGACATACGGTTGTTTGCTTCTGCCCGGTGTCTTTCCACTGTGAGACATTGCCGGACCAGAATCAGCTAGCCTCTACAGTCCGGGAGGCCGCGCTCAATCAGAAAAAGGCGCCTGGAGAAGCCTCGGCCATCTGGAAAATGTATGATGTGCCTGCTTGTACGATTTCTTTCTCACGTCGATACATTGCCGGGGTTGGACGTCTTGAGATGTTGATGTCTTGTAATAGAACACGGGAATAGGCAGGAGACAAAGTTAGTGGGAGGGAGGGGCTACCTAGTAGGTGATCAGTGATCAACATACAAGCACACGAGGGTATGACTGTTGATTGCAAACTTCTTGCACGTGTATTTCGTCAAATAGGAGTACCTGGTCGTGATTTGATTCTAGGGCTTCTGTCGCCTTCGACCCTAATTTGGATTGCATTTCATTAGTTCGGATTCAATACGCAAAACGGTGAATAGCTCGCCCCGACATGCAGCGAGGAATGGACGGGCAGAATTATGATGTTGGGTTATGAAGACTTGAGGTTCTAGCCGCCTGCATGTCTTGCAGCACGCTTGCCGGATGGCCCAATAGTGCCTTCTTTGACGTAGCGTTGAAACGACCCGTACCCGCCTCGTCCAAAACTAATAGCCTGGTGTCGAACCATTGGGCCATGGGCAAGATAGATGGGCCGACATGATAAGCCTTAGTTTCTGCCCGTCACCAGACCTCTCGGGATTTTGAGCCGTTTATCGCGCCAAAGGGAAGAGAAATTCGAAGAGGTGTCTGACAGATTTGAAAAGCAAGGGCAAAAAAAGGAAAAAAGCCCAGGGTCCTGTTCCAGCAGCTGGGGAGCCAAACCGTAAGTGGTCTGGATCAGAGTAACCCCCTTGCTGGGCTGGCATTGTGGGGGTGGCTTCGGACAGGTTGGATTTACATGTACCGGCCCAGAACACAACGGCCCTGAGGATAATGCTGCGTTTCCTTTCCCCGATCCCTGGAGCGCCCGCCCAAGAGACAGGATCCAAGCTTGATATTCACGAGATTGAAACTGCAGTTGCGTCTTTCTCCTCATACATTGATGATTTCTAATCAAGGTGACAAGATGTGAAGTACGACGCCTGCTCAAGGATTCCTGCTCTTTTAGGCATCATAACGATGATCATAGCGGAGGTGAACACGAAGTGCTCACCGGTCAAGGCCAGTCTCAGACCTTGTTCCCGAATGATTCTGTTTTGGTACACCGTCTTTGAGTTCAGCTTTTGTTGCACTTGATAGGACCATCAGTCCAAATTTAAGCTCGTTTTTATGTTGGGTAGGTTCCCCCCCCCCCCCCTTTCTTCACACAGGTGTTCGGTCCCTAACCTGTTGATAATCGTGGGCTATGTTGCGAAATTCCGTGATTGCACAGTCATAACTAGTCTAATAGGCTCAGCGATATTTCGCAGCATTACTGCTCCTCGGTCTCGCGGAGACTCTTTCCAACCAACTGATGTCAGCGGACCAACCCAACACACTAGAGGGAAAGATTCACAGTTCACAAGCCCAACAAGCTGGTAGTTGTCGTACCACTTTAGAGATGTTTGTGCGCTACCTAACACAAGACAGCACGTTGATGGTGCATATACTGTAAGACTGTGGGACAAAACCCATCTTAATAACCGTCTTAGGTAGCCAGGGCTGAGGGTGTTGTTGGACCTTGCCCTGGGCGGGAACAGGGGTTCGGGTGAAGACTGAACATCACCAGAGAGCACGGACCGGGGCCTCGTCCAGAGGGTGTGGTGTTCAACTCACTGGCTCCTCAACTGTCATACCACCGTACAGGTACGAGTGTCGGTGGATTGTATACCTGCATAATGCATGCTCGTAGGTAGTTCACAAACAACCACTTGAGGCCGCCGTGGACAACAGAGAATACCCAAATTATGCTTGGAGCGAGAGGCTTATGGATGACGAAGCTCTCGACGTTCAATAGCTGTCAACTGATGCGGGATCGGTTCGGTTCGTCAGGTATTCGCTAGAGAGGTTCAGGCAATGATGGGCGGGCGGCCGGGAATGCCCTGTCAAGCGGCTTGGCCGTTCTTTGCGTGTGTGTAAATCGGCTTGTGCTTGTGTCTCCGTGCATTTTGTGAGGCGTTGACTGCCTGGTGCTCCCTTGTACTCGAGAGTGATAGCCTTGGGGCAACTTGCTTGCTTTTGTTGCCCCGAAAGGAGGGAGGGAACAGACGAAGAGAAGCAGAAGAAGAAGAAAAAAGAAGCTCCCACAGCTATCGAGCTTTGTGTTTCTTTTGCTAAATCTCGATTCCTGCCTTTTTCAAAATCCCCCCTCCCTCTCATGTGCTCTTTCCTTCTCAATCTTGAGTTAGCATCATCCCCCTCCTTCCACAACCGCTATGATGGCTCTTTCACTTTGAGCTCAAAATTTGCTGCTCCCCCTTGCATACCTGCAGACCTCTTTCTTCGTCCCTTCTGTTTTCTTTCGCTCTCTCCTCTTTTTCTTAATAAAAATCTCCTACTCCTGACGATACCCCGTCTGTCAAAGTGCAATTGGGCGATTCCAAAAAAAAACCTGACGAAACGACCGATTGTCCGGTCAAGAAAGGGAAACAAAACAAAATCGAGTCTTTCAAACCACCGTCATCGACTGCGGCTGTTGCTAGGAACCAAGTGTCAGACTTGACTGGCCCTTATTCTCCGAGATACGAACAATTGTCGGGGCTGCCTTTACTTCGCTAGAAAAGAACAAAAGCCACGCAACTTAGGGGGAAAATACGGCTCAATCAGAAAATCACCTTGTCGATATTAGCAGTCGACCAAACGGCGAACCACTGCGCATTCTCGACGTTTCCTCAGGTTTATTCTTGTCACTAACGGAGTCACTGCCCAGGATCAGACAGCACAAAAGCCGCCCCGCCCATTCTGATCGACACCAGATGTCCCCCGCCCAAACAATAGAAAGCCAGCCGCGGCGAATCTCCACGACTAGACGCCGCAGTGGACAAGCCACTAGCACGGTTTTACGACAGCTGCCTTTGCCCTGTGACTGAGCTGGCTGAGCTGTCCTCCAGGGTCCAACATAATAGGCAGCGCAGAAATAAGAGCGCACTCTTTGCTCTTGCTCTTGGCGTTGACGATTTCAGGTGCGCTATGGCTCCTGCGTCCAAATTAATCCCAGATGCACATTTATTATTACTGATAGTGATAAATTGCTGACTTAAGACAGCCTCTGCTAACCAGTAATAAGAGCCCTGCCGGGCCAGCCTACACAAAAGAAGACAGGCCATTTTTCCGAATTCCACCCACCACCCACGTCAACTTGCCCTCAACCTCCACCAGCGATTTGATTACCGCCTAGCACTCTAGGGTTGATAGGTTGATTATTCAAGCTCGCCCTCGGCGACGACATCACTCTCCACCACAATACAATTGCTCCCCCTGCAAGGGCCCTGTCCCAACTCCACTCCAACGTTGCTCGCCCCCAGCAACAACCTCAGCAATCAAGACTCATCAGCGCCCGCACTCATACAATCAAGAGGCCCCGGGGCCCCTAAGGTACGAGACGACAGCGCGCGGAAGGGCTTTGCAAATAAATGATACCGATATTTGAACGGCCACTGCGTCTCTCGGTAACTTCCCTGCATATCTATACCAAATCCTGTGAAGCTCCGCCGTTCAAAGCGCAGCAGTTACCAGATCACGGTCGTGAATTTCAATGTGGTACGGCATAGTGGATGGTGTCGAACAATGGCATGAGCATGTCACCGCCAGTCATGGATGGACATGCAACCCGCCTGCAGGATGGCGGTAGCGGTAGCGACAGTGAAGACTGGGCCCTGTTGCGGCAGCGCCAGCAGCAGCAGGCCCAGGATCAGACCCTGCTACAGAATCGGTACCACCAAAGCCAAGTGCAAAAGCAGCAACAGCAACAGAACCAAAACCCTGGGGCAACCCCTCTCGATTTTCATCGAGACACAATGGAGCGACCCAGCGCTTCGAACTTGAGGACTGCATTTAGAATCAATGCTAGCCCAACTGGCTCTCGCCGCGCCGTTACCCCAGATCTTCTCGAAGGTCGAAGTGCTCCTACGGGCACTCTAGCACTCGACTCTAGCATGGCCCACACATCGCGCGGAATTGGCTCTCAACAGGGCTCGCCGAGGTCCGTCCCCGGAGGTGTCGTGCGCCGCCAAGGCATTGTTTTCAACGATACGTTTGGAGACTCAGCAGACGGCGCAGACTCTTCATCGGTTACGCAACAACAAAGGAATACAAGCAGCACCCCAATTCGACCCAGGACGCGAACGATGGACGCATCGATGCTTGGGCCTAGAGGACCAGCACCCGCGACCGAATTCCGACATCGTGTAGGCAGCGTCTCCGCAGGATCTCAACCCGGGGGTGATGATCAACGAATGGCAGGCTCCGAGGCTGTCAGCTACTCGTCCATAACATCAAGTAGAGGACCAGAAGTGTCAACACCATCCTCCAAAGAAAAGAAATCTGCCACCACCAAGCGGCTGCTAAAGCGACAACCATCCCATCCGATATATCCGACCATATCCCCCCAGCCATCGATCGATTCCCTCCCATACCCCGTACCCACTGAGGATGCGAACCGTCTCATAGCGTTGATGAAAGCCCTTGGTGGCCGAATGCGAGGTGAACTCGAATATCAAGGAGAGTACGAAGGGCCTTGGCATACTGGAGTAGCCTATATCGATGAAGAGAAAGCCGCCCTCATGTTTGATACTGGACAGAATGGGCCCTTCCACATTCCCCTAGTGTCAGATCTCCGAGGTTGCAAGGTGCATTTGACGGGCTATCCTGATGCCGATAAAGAATGCTTAGAATTAGTGCCAGCTCAGCCCGGTCTTGAAGTTTTGCTTTGTCCTGTCATCTCCGAAGAGCTAGAATTATGGCTCGCGGCTCTTCTATGTTGGCAGCAACTACCAGCTACTGGTATCAGATCTCCAAACGGAAAGCCATCCAGCCCTGCCGGGGCTATTCGTCCCGAACCAAGACGGCAAGGCAAGCCTGGAGACGGAACGAAATCGACAAACATTATCAAAGTAGGCAAGGTCATGTTATGGGACAAGGGCCCAGCAAGGTCGGCTCGTGCTGTGGTACAGCGGTCGTCGACCAGGGATTTGCATAATCCGTCCATGTTTTGGAGAAGAATCTCATGCACACTACAGGATGACGGAGAGTTCAAACTATTGATGGAAAACGACGTCTCAGTGCTATCGGTCATTGAACTGTCCCAAGTCTCCAGGTGCGCTGTCCAAGCTTTGGATCGGACTGTACTAGATGAAGACTATTGCATCGCCATATTCCCCATTTATGCCTCGACAGCCAAGCGTCTCTCCATTTTCCGACCCGTCTACCTAGCACTTGATAGTCGTATAGACTTTGAAGTATGGTTTGTGTTACTTCGAGCTTTTGCAGTGCCTGATATCTATCGGCTAGATGATCCCCAAAAAGACGAGATCCAGGATGTGACAGATCTTGAGAAAGATCACAGCGGGGAAATCTTTCGCATGGAGAAGATTGTCAGGGTGAGGGTCACAGAAGCTAAAATGCGGACAGCATCAAGTACCTTCGAGTCCCAGAATACAGAAAAGTGCGCCAAGGTGGATCAGGATCCTCTGGTGGGCAACTATTTGGCTGAAGTAATATTGGATGGTGAAGTCAGAGCCCGAACTACGACCAAGATGGCAACAAAAAACCCGTTCTGGAGAGAGGATTGTGAGTTTAACGATCTGCCTCCAATGGTGCACCAATTGTCAGTCGTCCTAAAACGTGTCGAGTCGGGTTCTGAGGGGGTCTCTAAAATTGGTACCCTCACTGAGACTGTTTGCGGGACAGTAACTATCACCCTCAGCGAAATTGAGCGAGTGGTGGGCTACGAAGATTGGTTGCCTATTATGGATGAACGGCAACAGAACATTGGATCCATGCTAATCAAGGTGTCACATGAGGAACACGTCGCCTTGCTAGCTAAGGAATATCAACCACTGTCTGAGATCTTGCATCGCTTCCCTACAGGACTAACAACTTTTATATCCGCCTCCTTGCCAGGACAGCTTCGTTGTGTTTCAGAACTCTTCCTTAATATTTTCCAGTCATCTGGATCGGCAAGTGAATGGTTGATGGCCTTGGTGGAAGATGAAATTGATGGTATAGGCAACCAATCGTCGATCAAAAAATACCGCTTCAGTAACAGATTAAAGTCAAATGAATCCATGGATACGCCCACTGAGAGGGAACTGATGGTCCGGGATATAACAAAGACGCTAGCTGGTGAAGCAAATCTGCTGTTTAGGGGCAACTCTCTATTAACACAGTCTCTTGAGTTTCATATGCGCCGTTTGGGCAAAGACTTCTTGGAAGAGATTCTTCACGACAAAATATTTGAGATCAACGAGCTGAATCCGGATTGCGAAGTGGACCCAAGCAAGCTGCCTCACACAGGAAGTGACCTGGATCACCGCTGGAATCGCCTTATTCGCCTTACGACAGAAATATGGAACTGTATCGCTAATTCAGCCGAGCGGATACCGGCAGAATTAAGGCACATTCTTAAGTATATCCGTGCTGTTGCAGATGATAGGTACAGCGACTTCCTGCGTACCGTAAGCTATACGTCTGTATCTGGGTTCCTGTTTCTCCGCTTCATCTGCCCTGCCATTCTCTCGCCAAAGCTGTTTGGTTTACTTCGAGACCACCCGCGGCCGCGGGCACAGCGCACCTTGACGCTCATTGCTAAAGCATTGCAGAAGTTGTCAAACTTGTCCACATTCGGTAAACGGGAGGAGTGGATGGAGCCAATGAATCGTTTCCTGACGCAGCAGCGGTCCGTTTTCCGAGATTTTATTGATCAAGTTTGTGGCATCCCCGCAGACAGAGGAGTCAAAGCTCTACCGGCTAGTTATGCGACGCCTATCACTATTCTGAATCGACTGGGACCTACTGCGCGAGAAGGCTTTCCGAGCTTACCTTACCTGATTGACAGTGCTAGGAGTTTTTCTGGACTTGTCAAGCTTTGGGTCGATTCACGTCCATTGGATACCAGACCAGGACAAGCGGATGGAGAGCTACTGATCTTCAACGACCTTTGTTTCAGTCTCCAAAAGCGAGTCGATGCTTGTCTCACCAAGGCAGTAGACGTTCGGAATAGGGAGGTACCATCCCAGCTTACCGTCGACCAGGTTGCCGAACTTCTTGAAAGTGTCAACCTTGGAGGGAATTTCGGCACACCATACGGGAGTGGCCCGCCATCAACAGCCAACGATTATGAACGGCCTCCTGGTAGTTCTGGCAGTGATGGAGCAAGTGACTTGATCAAGCCTGTCAAAGAAGTGCGACGTGGTAGGGATGGCTTCGACGGAGCGAGAAAAGCTGTTGGGTCTCGTCACGTCAGCAGCACCGCAGGAGGCACAGTTAAAGGAAAGAATGGGAAGGTTGGCCGGACAATTTTAAACGGCATCATGCGGATTGGTCAGAGAGCCGAAAGTCCAGAATCGAGAAGCCAACGATGATTATCATTATTATCTGGTGCAAATTTATCAGATATGGTCCACGACTACGTCAAAACACTCGGATAGAAAAATTGATGATGAAAGGGGTGGCTTGGATAAATATTGAGTCCCTGGCGTGTTTTACTTGAGCTATGGAGGCCTACTGCATTATTGGGGCTCGCACCTTGTTTGTTTTTCTCTTTTTTTAAGACACTGCTCTGGTTGGATACACAAAAATGGGATCGGGACATGACTATCACTTACATGACAGAGCATACTAGGGAATCAAAAACTTTAATCTTGTCTCTCGATCATCTCGGCATCATCATGTCTTTTCCTTGTTTTGGGTTTAACAAAAGGCAGATCGGGGCGGCATTTGTGGAATATGACGCGATAGCGCAGACGACAAATTCCCTTTGTTTTGATTTTTTTTGGCTCTTTGATATTTGTTTTTATCGCTGATATATATCCTATCACTTATGATACATGTGATGACATGAGCGGGCTAAATAGCGTGGTATGAGGAGGAGATATCATCTGTCATGCTTGGTTGCCCCTTTATTGTTGAGTTTTTTTTTTTTGTCTACAACGAACGTGTTTTGAGCAGTGGAAGTCATGAAGGAGCGGTACTGGGGCATCATTAGCACGGTTTTGTTATAAAAACGGGGTTTATTACTGTCAGTTATTGGAGCATGTTAGCAATTGCAGCATTTTCAGATGTTTATGCAAAATGAAACTATTCCCAGCTCATGGAGATGATGGCCGTGTGTCTACTCCTCCTATGTCTTTTGTGATTGATGATGATGATGATGATGATGATGATGATGAGTTGATGTGATGGGTCTAATTCATTTGGGCACATACATGTTGCAGAGCAAATGGTTAAGAATGCCAATGATTATTGTTAGTTACTTAAAGTTTTTTTTCTCCCTCGCCTGGTTTATCGTCTTATTGTGGTATCTCTCCCTTTTGGTATTTCTTTTTGTTCGAACCCCAACTCAGGAAAATAAGAAGAAAAGAAAAAGGGATAGAGTTCCATTGTTTTCTCCCTTCACACGTATCTATCACTAACATCGACGTTACTTCCTAGCGTCATTGGGTATGTACGAGTATGTATACACCTCGTGTTGACTTACATTTATGTTAAATTATTGGTTTTGATTTTATTTTATTTTTATTTTTTCAACTTTTTTTTTCTGGGTATTGCTTCGCCTATTGGAAGAACTTCTTGTACGCAGCCTTCTCCTTGGCGGCTCGGGCGGTTGCCTTGGCTCTCACGGCGTTGAGCTCATTACTGACAGCCCCGTCATTAGGGGCAAGCTTGTGCGCCTCTTCCAGGTCCTTGAGGGCGGATTCCTCGTCCTTGAGACGCACGCTGGCGAAGCCTCGGCGGTAGAGAGCCTTGGCGCGGTCAGTAGGGGTAGTGCCGCCAACGGCGAGGGCGGAGGTGGCGCTGCGGACGGCGTCCGCCCAGGCCTCGAGCTTGATGTGGAGGAGGGCGGAGTTGTTGTTGAGGGAGAAGCGGACGGCGTCGAGTGAGGATTTGCCTTCGGGCCAGTCTTCGAGGTCAGGTTCCTCGTTGAGATAGCGGAGGCCCTTTTCGTACTTGGTGAGGCCGAGAGGGAAGTTACCTGCCTTGAAGGCCTTGTTGCCGTAGTCCTTGCTGTCCGAGGCGATTTTGAGGACGGCCTTTGCGTCTGGGGGAGTGGCACAGTCTTCGGGGAAGTCCTCGTGAGGGTCGCCCATAGCGTCAGGCTGCTTGACATCGGCGGCGAGGGCCTCGTCGCCAGAGAGTTCACCGCAGTCGGTAATGACGGCTTCCTTGGCAGGGCGGTCGCCAGATTCGGTTCTGGTGTTTTCGATCTGGCGGGCAATGGCCTTGCCGTTGAGGACCTCGCCAAAGACTACGTGCTTGTTGTCGAGGTGTGGGGTGGCCACTGTGGTGATGAAGAACTGGGATCCGTTGGTGTCTAGGGGGTAGTTTCATTTTCTTGTCAGTCTGTGGCTTCAAAGCAAGTAGGTAAGAGGGGGGGTGTATATGCGTACTGGGACCGGCGTTGGCCATGGACAGGAGGAATGGCTTATCGTGCTTCTTGGGGAAAGCTTCATCTTCAAATTTGGCACCATAGATGGACTCGCCACCAGTGCCATCTCCAGCGGTAAAGTCACCACCCTGAAAGGGGGGGCATGTCCACGTCAGCCAATTGTTTTGTTCAAATATTATGAATATGGCAATAGCTGTTTAAATTAGACAAGGGGGAAGCTTACCTGGATCATAAACTGCTTGATGACTCGGTGGAAGACGGACCCCTTGTAGTGTAGGGGCTTGCCAGATTTGCCGATGCCCTTTTCACCAGTGCAGAGTGCGCGGAAGTTCTCAGCAGTCTTGGGGACGAGGTCAGAGTAGAGCTCCATGTTGATGCGGCCCAGAGGCTTGCCGCCAAGGGAGACGTCAAAGAAGACGCGGGGCCGCGTAGGCTTGGTCTCGGTTTCAGAGGCCATGATGCTTTATCTAAGAGCTTTCGGATATAGGGTGGCGGTTTTGGAAGATGGATGGCCAAGTCCGGTATGAGATGAGTTGAGAATGGGAAAATATGAGAACAAGGAAGAATAGAGAGGAGAAGCTGCGATATAATACAAAAAGCTGCCGCCCGTTTGCAGGAGGGGCTTTCGCTATGATTCGGTCTCTGTCCTTTGTGAGAGGTGACGACGCGGGGTCAAATCAGAGCTGATGAGGATGAGCTGCAGTTGGTGGACGAAGGTGAAAGAAGTCCCAAGCAGGAGGAGGAGGGTGGATCTTGGAGAAGAAACGAGGATTGCGCAGTGCCTTTTTATGCATGCAGCCAATGGCCAAGAGCGAATTGATGCACCTGGAATCAATTACGATATGAGGTGGCACACGAGAGGAGAGAGAGGGAGCGAGAGGCAGCGACGGAGGGGAGCTTTTGCGCGCTGGTGCCCCTCCTTCAGGGCGTGGTCGGAATTGGGGAAGCTCTGGTGGGGGGGGGGTTTCGTTTTTGGTGCAGCGGCTCGCATGCCGCCCACCATGGAAGTTTCTAGCAGCCACTGAACGAGGGGGCTGGCTGAACGGATGCATTGATTGAACCCGTTCTGCCGCCGTGGTTAGTGGTTCATAGCATTGGGCGCCAGGGGTGGTTGTTTGTTGTTGGTGGTGATGATGATGTTGCGCATATCGCAGAACATGCAGAGATGATGCATCTACGCCAGTGAGAGACGGACTGGACGGGGAGAAAGGAGGGGGGCGCCTTTCTCTCCCCAGCCCGCATCGTCAAGAACATATCATTGCATTACAGAGGCTGGATACTGGTTGGATAAATCACAGATCATCGCCGAGTCATGATAATGATAGCCTTGTCTCTCAGCTCACCTCGGCTTTTCCATATTATCCTGCTATTGGTAAGGCGGGAGAACGGCGGAGATACCCCAGCTGCCATATATGTCTAACCTAACCTCAAGTCTATCTCTATAAGCGCCTATCCATCCCTCTTCATATAATGACCATCCATTATTCCTTCATTTATCATCCGTTCATTCTATGCGCTCACTGTTTGTCTCGCACAGGAGCCCCCGCTTGGATTTCTAACGTAACCTGTATCACAATAAGAAAAAAACACGATTAAGCACAACTCCTTCTCATGAATAATCCAGTTGGGCATCTACTCACCGGTCCGTCATTCACCAGGGCCACTTCCATCATCGCCTGAAACTTGCCGTCCTTTACTCGCTCAGCCGTGTAGTTGCTCTTTACTTTCTGGACAAAGTAGTGGTACAGCTTACTGGCCTCCTCGGGCGTGGCTGCACCGTGGAAATCAGGCTTGGTTCCCTTCTTGGTGCTGGCTAGCAGTGTGAATTGAGAGACTGATGCGATGGATGAGCACCTCTACTGATTCATATCATCATCGAAAGCTCATAACAATGTTATATAGACAGACTTACCGCATAAGACCTCCCCGCTGATGTCTGCCACGCTCTTCTTCCACTGTCGTTTGTATACACCCATTAGAGAAACTGCTGCTGCTGCTGATGTGGCTTGGTGCTTAAAAAGAAGCTTACCCTGCCCCCATCCTCATCATCCCAGAGTTTCATCTTGACGACCTTTTTCGCCAGGGAATCCGCCTCCTTTTCTGTGTCGCCTGGAGCGACAGCGGCAAAGACCAACACCCCTCGCCCAATCGAGGATATCAGTTCCTTGTCTACGGTCACCGAGGCGGACAAGACACGCTGCAATATTGCTTTATAGAATTCATCAGATCATATTGTCTCATTGTCAAACTGTACATGCGTGGATAAATAGAGACAAAAGGATTTTTTTATTGGGTTCCGCAGCATACCCTTCATGGTGAAATAATAACAATCGACCCAACCCGTCCACGCTGATGGCCTGTATCACAGAACAGTTCTAGAAGCCAACGGGTGGTGGTCAGAGACTGAGCAGGAATCTGTAGACAATATATAAGCGCCGCTACTAATTCATCCTCTCCTCCAGTCCAGGTGCCAGTGCCTCTGTCAGGAACGCGTAAAACAGTGAAAGGCTTACTTTTAGAAAATAAGGGGGCTTTGTGACGATCCTGGCGGCGGCCTGAATCTCAAACTGGAATTCTGGTCCAATGATTTAGACGCCAAAAAACTAACGCTGCCCTTCAAGCTAATATTAAATAGACCCGCGAATCCAGCTCGGTGTCATGTGAGATATGGCGTAGCCGCTTATCAATGAGCCCCCCATGCCCAGGTATATGCAGATAGCAGCCAGCCCATTTCTCCTTCGGCAAAACCCCAAATACAGGACAGAAGCAGTGTTTTTTAAGGTATTAATCACGCTTTGTTAATTGCTTATTGCATTTCATGACATTTTTAAATCAGAATAAATCTCTCTTCCCACTCTCATCGGCGTCAACCTCGTTGCCCGGTTAATTGCGGCAGATCCAAGGTACTAGCCTCGTGCTAGCCTGCCGCGCCGCTGCGACTTGGCCTTAGCAACCTCATTCTCGCCTGTTCATCATCAACGAAGCTGTTCTCCCTCCCCAGACTCTGTTGCAATAACCGCCGACCCAACAACGCCTGCCGCCGAATTGATCTCGAGACGGCCTCTGCTTCGCCGCGTATTTATCAGACCAGCCAGTGTCTGAGGTACGCGACGAGCGAATCTGCTGCCTCGACCCAGCTTTTGCATTTCTCGAGGCGCACCCAGATTGGTTGCCCCACGGCTCGACCGAAATACGAAAAAAACACCGCCCATAATCACATACACAGATACCCGAGAGATCTCGACTTTGTCTTACCTTCTCATATCGCACACACGCTCTCTCTCATAGACATCATGGCGGCGAGGAAACTGCAGCAGGAAGTCGACAAATGCTTCAAGAAGGTGGCGGAAGGTGTCGCCGAATTCGAAGCCATCTACGACAAAATTGAGCAGTCAAATAACCCAGCCCAGAAGGAGAAGCTGGAAGACAACTTGAAACGCGAAATCAAGAAGCTGCAGAGGCTGCGCGATCAGATTAAAACATGGGCGGCTAGTAACGACATCAAGGACAAGAGTCCGCTGCTGGAGCATCGCAAGCTGATTGAGACTGTTGGTGGACCCCTGTGATGCGAATGACAATGGCGCTTTTTTCGTCTTTCCTGTTCTGTTTTTTTCGTCGCATGCTGATGCACTTGGTTTTCTAGCAAATGGAGAAGTTCAAAGCCGTAGAGAAGGCCATGAAGACGAAAGCCTACTCCAAGGAGGGCCTATCAGCAGCCGCAAAACTAGATCCCAAAGAACAAGCCAAGGTGGAATGCTGCGAGTTTCTGAGTAGTATGGTGGACGAGCTGGAACTGCAAATCGAGGCATTGGAGGCCGAGAGCGAATCAATAGCTGCCACCATGAAGCGGGGCAAGAACAAGACAGCTCAGGAGAACCGCATAGCCGAGATTGATCGCATCATTGAACGGCATAAATGGCATCAGGGCAAGCTGGAGCTGATTCGAAGAGCGCTAGAAAATGGAGGCATCGAGACCGAACAGGTCAGCCCCATGGAAGAGCAGATCCGATATTACGTATCCGACGGCATGAACGACGATTTCATCGATGACGATGAGTTCTATGACGAGCTTGACCTAGAGGAGGAGGAAGGCGTGTTTGGCATGGCCCAAGAAAATGAGAAGAACTCATCCCTCGATGCCCAGTCCGTGCAAGACGACATCCAGGAACCAGAGCCGCCTAAGCCAAGGAAATCCGCAAAAGACACGGATTCTGCGAGTGGGAGGAAGTCGGCGCAAGCCAAATCTCCATTGCCGGCTCTGGCAACATTACATAGTCCATTGCCCACGATCGGCAACGGAAATGCAAGTGGCCCTACCATGAAACCTGCATCCGTTCCTACAAGACCAGCTGGGGAGGGATTAAAATATGCATCGGCAGCAGCAGCTGCTGCTGCTAGCGACAAGAATAATGTCGGCATTGCCCCCCTACCACCACCGCCCGGGGTGAATATTGGCATATCTCCGTTGCCGTCTGTACAATCACGAACAAGCGCAACAAATTCCCCGGCTGTTGCCTACGCGCAACCGGCCCAGTCATCTACATCAACAACATCATCGTCGTCATCGTCCCATGCTGTGGAAACCAAACAGCCCCCAGTATCTGCACCAACACCTATACCTTCGGCAAATGAACCCCCGGAGCCCTCAACGTCAAAGACGTCTAAGAAGACAAAGGCGACAGGAAAGCAACCAGCAGTCTCCGATACGCCGTCAGAGTCTTCAAGTAGTAAGCATCCCTGGAGGCCCAATTTTTTTGTGTTTGGAAGTCTCTGTCTTGGGATTCCACAACTTTCTTTCCTTTTCTTTTTCCTTTTATTTCTGTGATGCTGACATGCCCGTACAGCGCCGCAACCCAATGGCGCTACAAATGGCATTAAGCCTATAGCTGAGGAACCGGAAGAGGAATCCATCTACCATCTCCCCGCATCCCTGCAAGACCTGGTCGAGTCGTATGAAGTTTCAAGGAATCGACCATATCAGCCTCTTGCGCCATCCACGTTGAGCTTGATGAAGGCTAGCCAGATAACCTCTCCGAACGCATTTGACGCAGACGTCCCAAGGACCTACAAACCCGATATGCCCATGCCACAAACTGGCTCTGGCTTTCCCGCTCAACCCTTACCCATCTTTGACGACCCTCGTCTATATTCTAGGATAGATCCAGACACATTATTCTACGTATTTTATTACAAACAAGGCACAGCACAGCAGTATCTAGCGGCCAAGGCTTTGAAAGACCAGAGCTGGCGGTTCCACAAGCAGTACCAAACCTGGTTCCAGAGGCACGAGGAGCCCAAGAACATCACCGAGGAATTTGAGCAAGGCACATATCGGTTCTTCGATTACGAGAGCACCTGGTAAGTAGCTGTCCTTTTTACTTTCTTCTTCTCCCACCAACTCACATAGGGTTGCTAACAAAACTTTGTTTTGCAGGATGAATCGAAGAAAAGCCGATTTCAAGTTTGCCTACAAGTTCCTCGAGGATGACATCTAGGGGTCTTCTTTTTTTGTTTTCTCTTTCTCTTTTTCTGCTACGATAATGGAACACGCGGGGATGCGTACAATGCGCACAAACGACACAGGTTGGGTTTGAGACGGGTTTTGCTATGCTCTGCTTTTTCCGTGGCTCAATGCATGAAAGTCCTTGATTTTTATTTTACCTACGGTGTTCTCACAGTATCGTGGTAGCGGCAAGACACATGCGCTACTGAGTTGGGTTTTGGTTGTTTTTATCAATATGGGTAGAGACAGTGTCAGAGAGTAATCCCTCAAAGCCGGCTCTTCTTTCTAGAAGAGAAGACGATTTGATTACTTGGTTTTATTTCTTCGTCGCCTTTGGTTTCCTGTGAATGTGTGGTGGTGTATGGGAAGCAACCTTTGTCACTTCGTTGTGTGTTGTGTGTTGTGGATGTTAACTTGCTACCAAACGTTGCTTGGTAAGTCACGAGAATTTCTTCGGTTAGTTACGTGCTCCTTGATCAATCACTGGAACTTCCTCTATTCTGTCTTTCCTCCATTGTCAAGCAGTACGGTATCATTCCAAGGACAGCTGCATTGAATTCGTCAATTCAGTATTTCCACACATTGGCTTCACCTATTAGTGCGAACTGCTGTCACCTGGACCGTGGGCACCAAAATGAGTAACTTGATAAGAATGGATGGGGGGGTCAAGTTTCTCCTGGATTGGGGCATGAGTTCCAACACAGAAGCGATGTTGCAACTCGGGGGAATACAGACTCGTGACTCGAGATGCATTTGGCGTTGTCACGTCCTCTACACTTCTTGTCACTCCAGTGCCACAGTTAGGATGGCCCATTTAAGGGGTGCGTTGTTGGGCGTCTTCCAACTACCTTTCTTCTCCACCCACGTCCTTTTTGGTTTCCGATTGCAATTTGCTATTGAAACGAGTAAGGATTACCCCTTATACGGAGTGGTGGTGATTCGAAGCACTGACTAGCTGATTAGCCTTGCCGACAGCCACGCGAAATGAACCAGTTCAACCAATTCAACCCGAATGATCTCTGGTTTGACCAGGGCGCGGCTGCAGCTCAGCAGCCGGCACATTCATCTTGGGCCACTACTCCCGCAACACTCCAAGGCGGCATCGCTGGCGAAGACACGGCCACCACCACTACCCCTGACTCCGACTTCACCGGCAGCAGCCACAGCAGCAACCAAGAGAGCAGTCAGGAGGAGAACCAAGAGATCACCCAGGAGGATGAAAGTGAAGGTAATGACAACCCCGTGGCTGAGTCATTCAACAAGCTTTTCAACGGAGGCGAGAACAACACTTGCTCCTCCGTCACTGTGGGGTTCGATCATGCCCTATCCTCTCGCGGCACAGCCAACAGCGGTGGCGATGACCCCGACTCCGGACTTGACCTCATGTCAGAAGTGATTAAGATGCGGATGGAACAAGAGATTGTGTTGGAAGTACAGGACGATTTGGATGCCACGGTGCGGGATCAGACAGAGCAGCTGGGTGAGCAGGAGAAGGCACTGGCCAGGTTGGAGGAGCAGCTGAAGCAGCAGGAGGACCTTATGCAGCGTGTTATGCATTGGATCACGATGGCGCAGGTACATGGCTGTGTTCCGGTGCCAGGCGTTTTGCTGCGGGCCATGACGCCAATAGAGCAGCAGCAGCAGCAGCAGCAGCCAGAGGACGAGGCAAATCCCGTGATGGTGCAGGACATGGAGATGGAATGTCAACACCAGCAGCAGCAGCAGCAGCAACACCACCACCAAGCACATGGGCAAGGGTGGTAACCATCGGAGACACTCTGTGGCATATGCAGTTGGGGAGGGGGGTTCCGAAATAGAAAGGGGGGAAGAGGGGGGAGGAGGAGGGGGCGTGTAGAATGCAGACGAATTGGTGAAGTTGAGAAGAAGCAGAAGTGGAATAGCCGTGTTTGGTGATGGAGATCTCAGGGGTGGGTGGATGGCAGCTGAACGGGCAGGGCGATCGATGAAGGTAGTTATTTGGAAGCCTGGGGATCCTTTTCGAGGTGGTCGGGTTGCTTGTGTGATGTTGGTGGTGTTGTTGTAGATGCTAAAGATGTGTTGTTACGCAAGGTAATAATGTGGGCGCCCTATCGGTGCCGGAAAGAACGAGAACGGTAGTACAGAGAAGAAAGAAGAAGGATGAAGAAGAAGAAGAAGAAGAAGAAGAAGTATCTCGCCATCCTTCTCCATCATGACCAAGAATAAACTCGGTAGCAATAACGTCCTATGCATCTCGTCATCGTCATCATGATCACGTTGCCAGATGATTTGAGTTCTGATGCAGAGAGAGCGTAACAAGATAAGACTAACAACCAATTTATGCCCGAATACGTTTCCTAAGTATTAGATGATGCCTGAAATCCATCTTGCAGGCGACGAATGAGAGTGAAGGATTATAATTAAAAATTAAATCAAAATAACAATAACAAAAAAAAAGAGTTGGCAGTTTTCAGGGCAGGTGCGACTTGGTTCAGTCAGCTCAGCTGGTACTTGCCAGTAGAGAGAGAATCAGCAACGATTTTTTTTTATTTTTTTCCCCTTCTTCTTCTTTTTTTCTACGTGGCCTCCATCTTCTTTCTGACATTCACAAACTACAACTATCGAGACTATATGAATTGATGAAATATGCAGTCGTGTACTGCGTATAACGTCATCAACATCGTCTTCGGCCCGGTGCTTCACCTCTACGAATTCGTTACCGACTAACAGCCGTCGATGGCCGCTTCCGACCGACGAGGCTAGATCCTCACGCTGCCCTGCTCTTGTGTTGGTGGGAGGGGACGGTGGAATCTGGGGGATGCACACCTACATAATAATGTTAAAGTGTCTAATCGATTCTATCTATCCGTTGATTCATTCACTCACATGCGGCGCATCTAGGTAGGAGGGTCCTTGTAATTGCCGCAGTTGCAGGTGAACAATTGGGGAACGCCTCACTACCTTTTTTTTCTCCAATTTTTCAGGACGGACGAGCAAAGAGCTATTATTATTACCGCTGCCAGTACCACCTGAGAATCTACGAACGCCCCCCTTCTCCCCAGGGAAGTCAGTAATTGCAGGGTCCGGGGGTCCAGGGGCGGCGGACAGGGCAGGGTTATGTGTTGCCAACCGTCGTCGATGAACGTAACCCTTCCAAACAAGAAACACCCCCAAAAAGCCTCTAAATGTACGAGTTGAGGCCAGGATGATGACTAGCAGTGATGAAAGCGGAATCCTTTCGCCATCCATCTTTTTCATGCTTTCATGTGGGATGCTATCACCAATTGCAAAGACCTGCAATCGTGGCAGGCCGAGTGGTTTAAGGATTCTAGGCACCAGAATTTCTTTATATGCACACAACATAACCCGCGTATCTCTCTCATATGTTGGAGGATTAGCAAGCATAACCATGGGCGTTGCTCCTACATGCTCCAGTGCCTGACGATGCCAAGAACACAAAAGTCGTGACTCGCCTTCAAGGCTTTTTGACGGGCTTCCTGGGATGAGGCAGCGGTGGTATTTACAGCCAGCTGGGCTTTGTGGATCTGAAAATCACCAATGGCCACTGCAGCTCATTTTGGTGTGAGTGGAGGCACCGACACCAGTCGATCGGCTCTTGTGCGCTCACGCCGAATGGCCTCCCACAGTGGCTTGAACTGTCCTTGTCAGTTCTTCTTCCTTATCACTACCCGCACTAGGCAGCTGCATGGAATATTTCTCGACTGTCTCCTCATAGAGTCAGTCCAGAGGCTTGTTGGTGGCTGTGTGTCATGTGTCGTGTGTCTCGATCCTTCTCCTGGCCCATGACCTCGCTTACATACGCAGATAACCACCCCCGGCTCATCTCCAACGAGCTGCTAGTATCTGGGCTGACAATCCACCACCTACTGTATCTACGGAATATGGAGTTCGGAGTCGCAGAGTCTAGTGGCAGCCAAGTACCGTCCACTCCGGACAGGGCTGCTCGGTGACATTCGCATTGCATTACCCATGTAAACAAGAGCGGTACTTTGCAAACTGTGGAATTTGACGGACCCGGGAGAACCGTCATATTCAAGGAAGGATTCCTTTATCTTTTTGGTATTATCTGATAAACCGCATGAGACTTTTGCATGATGATGCTGGTTGGCCGTCTCAACGAAATAAGCTCTTAGGTATCATCCAAGAGCAATATCACCGTTAGTGAGACGGAAAAATGTAAGGTTGATGAAGGATGACTGATCATCAGCCAATTCGCCGTGCAAGGGTTGTGTCTGCGCAAATCAAAACCACCTTTCAACGACCTGCCCAACACGTTCCTCCTGATATTCGGATCGATTCTAAATTCTTCCTCTTGAATATTAACAGCTTTTTCGCATGATTCAGCTGCTTGGTCGAATGACTCGGTGAAAGATCTAGCAACAAAAGAACAGGAAGGGCGAAACAAAGGTCGAACAGAACAAAAACCAACACCTATTAGTACCTTGGGACTACCAATTTGGAGTCCCCATTTTTGTTGTCCTCCTTGCGCGACGTCACCCAACGGGTTCTCCACAGCAGTGCTTCTGTGGGAGATCGACGTCTGCTCCGCCTCCACACCACCACCTCCAACACTCCGTTGGAGTAAAGAGGGAAAAAATTAAATGGCGAGGTCCGAAGCGTGATTGATTATTGGGGGAGAGAGCGAGTGGCTATTAGCTGGCGACAGCTCAATGCATGTTGCAAGCTTAGCTTCGGAGCGATTTTGACGGGTCAGACATTGCAGCAGTTTCGCGTTGTGGCTGCTGTCCCATTTGTCTCAGTGAGATGGTTTTGGGGATCTAAGAATATCGCGAGCTAGACTGCACCAGCACTTTAGTGTGCACGAAATATCCATCCTCCTCCTGATCTGTTGTGGCGGCGACCATGTTGTGATGCCGCTTGCCAAAAAAGGTACGAGATTCATCAGTGGCCAGATCCGGGGCAGAGGCGGAATGTGTACTGTTGTAATCTGCAAGCCTTGCTTCTCGTTCCGCCATCGATGCTATCCGGTCTGACAGCAGCAGCTGGCGCTGCAATATGGCCATGCTAGTGGCTTTTGACCAAGCAGAGTGAGAGCAAGGCATTGCCAACCATTAGCCCGGATGTGGTGAGCCTCAATCTAGGACACATTACCCGAATTGCTTCTTTTGCTACATTTTGGTTGTGGATGATACCTTCCTCGTCATCATCATTAACGACGATAAGGCTCTTGATGACTGCCTGGCTGCAGTTCTTACCTGCGCGTGCTATAGTAGAGCCTCACTATTTTCAGCTCGGATGGCCACAGACGTATTCGCAGCGGTTCAATGTCTGTTGAGTAACTAAACTCTGCAATCCGACCTCCGCCGAGGTTTGGAATAGCGCCACGAGTTATCCCAAGGCACTACCTACACCATACCGCGGTCAAGCAACCACGCCGCTGCACATTGCGTAGGGGACCGACGAACAAGCTAGGGCAGGGATGCAGGGAGACCTTGGTCATCCACATCCATTGTCCTCTCACGACGACTCCCCGGGGTCTCACGCTCTCCACACCACCCTCGAGAACGACTGCATGTCGCACATTCTCAATTCCACACCCCGTCCCCGCCATCGACGTGCTGCGCATCTCGAGATACTTTGGGTTTGGGCTTGGTTGGACACCCTCCTCCAATCGTGTCCGTCACCCCCCCTTTCAAAGCTGGCCTGGCGGGTGGTTCTGAACAACGCACAGGACTTGGAAACACAGAGACATAACACACACACACACACACACACACATGGTCGAGCAGCAACCGGGACGCTGATGCGTTTCCGCCCTGCCGGCTCCTTCCGCCTTCCACGCTAGTGTTTTCTAGAAGCATGACTAGGCCATCGAGTCTGACCGAAGAAGAAGAATTGTTGCAACCTTACTTAAACCGCTCTGCCCCTGATATGGTACATACCCATACAAGGGAGCGCCAGAGCGAGAGCCCAGTCATTACTAAAGCATCAACCTCGCGCCTCACTTAGATCCATCTGCCTTGCCCAACATCTTCCCCACACGTCCGAGTTAAATCTTAAAGAAGTCTTCTTCTTGTACTTCTCCCCCAGTGTCTACACATACAAAGCTTCATACCGTCTCATACCGTCTGATACCGTCTTATACCGTCACAAGTTTAGAAGAAAGGGGACCCAGTATTCTTCAACTCAGTCTATCAGAGACTTGTTCTTCTTAGCATTTTCATCTCTTAATTATCTCTCTTTCCCACTACGTAGCGTAGCCCGCTGCAGTTGAAGCTATACACATATACATACATACATACACACAAACAAACAAACAAACAAACATACTTGTCCCCCAGTCGATCGTCAACATACAGGCTGGCTAGTCCTGCCAATCGTCAAGACTCCATCCTGATCGGGTCCCAGAAGAAAACTCCACTCACCAAACCACGGTTGTCTGCAGCACCACGTCACTGCTTATCGACACGGTGAATAGGAATATGAACGACAATATGGCTTTTAATACCAGCTCCCAACTATATGGCCGGTCTCAGCTGTACCACGAATCACTCAGCCCCGGGGTCTACGGCGACAGCTTCTCTCCAGATCATCCCGCATATTCCCAACCAGAGCCCCTGTGCCGATATGACAGCTCGGAAGGTAGCTCATACACCTCATCTGCACCAAACTCGCCAATGCCAAATCCTCCATTCTTAAATATTCAGTCTTCTCCTCCTCGAAGCTCACCATATCCTATAGCACAAGACCCGGGCACACCAGGGACATCGTTGTACGGCAGTCCAGATTTTTACGGCAGCCCAGACTTGACACCCGGGCAAGAATTTGCTCCGACGAGGAGGGTGTCGGACGACTCACAAATCGGCTCGTAAGCAAAACAGGCGATTCAACTCTTGTCACATCATGGTCATTGTGTTCTAACCGCCAGATTTGCAGATCTTCCCATGGTGGGCGAGATTATCCTGTCTGCTGCCTCTTTCCAGGCTGCGAAGCCAAGCCTTTCAAGCGACGTGCCGACCTTGACAGACACTACAAACACAAGCATGCGCCAGACTCTGTCAAGGAGTCATATTACTGCGACTACCCTCGTTGCGGGCGACGGAGTGACCCTTTCCGCCGGCGCGACCACTTCCGCGATCATCTGAGAGATTTCCACAAAGAGGACATTGAGAAGCGCGGAGTCGCCGTCAAGGAAGAATGGTTCGAGGACCGCAATGCATCGCATACTTGGTGGCGATGCAACAAATGCCTTAAGAGGGTTTATATCAATCGGGAGGGCTACGAGTGTGCGACTTGCAAAACATCTTTGCAGGCCAGGAGAAAGCAGATCCGCCGACGAGAATGAAGTCGGTTCGAGCATTGTTCGTCAACCACCAAGCGAACAGGTAATCACATAAGGAGAAGGGGGGTTGGGACGGAACCAGAGAAAAAAAAGACTTCAATGATATCCTACCGAGAACAGATGCACATTTGCATCACATTCACATATTGCTATTGCTATTACTATTACTCCATGGCGACTCCTGTATTTTTACATTTCATGTGCCATCATAACCCCACTGGCGTCATAGTACAGTGCATTACTACATACATTTGCCCATTAAAGATGGACCAAACGCTTTTTTTTCAGTTGGCACCTGTCGGCATTTCAGCTACAGTGGACTATTGAACTAAATTAGAACTGCATCTCTCAATCTCACGAATGGCAGCTCTTTTTTTTTTTTTTTTTAACTCTTCTTTTCTTCTCCTCACCCCCAGCTTAGTTTTTTTCTTGCTGTCCAGGGGGCCCGTCGTCGGCTTCCTGCATGGGATAAAGTCAAACTACTAGTGTGTATTACTAACTATGAACTGTATGTAGGTATTATACATATCAGGCCAGGCCAGGCCAGCAAGGCCCGCTTCCTCGCCAGATGAGGTTTGGCATGCGTGCATTCCATTTTTGCGGGCTTTTCTTCCTCTCTCTCTCTCTCTTCCTATGCTTCGTTGCCTCTCTCACCAATCGAGCCAAAGCGGGGCTGCAGGGGTAAGGTAGTGGGTGGCCGTGGAATTCTTCTAGAAGGCAGGGATTTGTGGCGCTTGCAGGGATAGCGGGCTGAGAGAGCGAACTCCTCCCCCGGCCTAGCGCTGAAGTGTTTTGGGCTTGGGGGCTGGATGTGGCTTTGAGGCGGTGATTGATTTGATTTGATTTGGCTGATTTGATTTGGTTGAGTCCAGTGATGTTAGTTAAGCCTTGTGGAGTAGCACCAGCACAGCACAGTACAGCACAGCACTCACAGCGGGGGGGGGTGATGGATGATGATGATAAGGCGGCGGCGTGTGGGTGTTGGGCCTGAGTCGTGCGGTGCATGCTGCGTGCGTACGTGCGTGCGTATGGTTGCATGTGCACGCACTTGACCTCTTCACTTTACTTGTAGGTACTTTGCCTCGGTCAATAGGGAGGAGAGCGAGGGAGGCTGATTCCATCCATGGATCTCTTCTGAAGGGGAGAAGCCATCTGATGATCCGACCGCTGGGGAGAACGGAGGTAGGGGGTCCCATGGCCGCCGCCCGCAAGCCAGCCTGCCATCGCTGGGGCTGGCTCTGAGGCTGGGGCTGGAGAGACAGCGCATCATCGTAGGTGTGTGTGGCCTGTGCTAGTTGGTAGTAGTTAGCTGTAGGGGAGCTGAAAGATCCTTTTGGGGTTTTTTATTTATTTATGTATTAATTAATGCTCGCGTTGAAGAACCAAAAAATCGGTACAGATCCCCCTATCACGTCAAATATGCCCTTTTTCACCAGTGTAGCAAAGTCAACTTACCTTGCCTATAGAAAATCAACACAACTCTCTCAGCTTATACCGCGTCATCCCCGCCATTCGTTTACACGAGAAGGCGCACAAACTTGTCAAACTTGTCAAAAATATCCCATGCTAGTATTGTATATTATCTACTCCCCCGGCACGCTTATTATCGCCAATAAAACAACAAAAAGTAAAAATAACAATAAAAATAAAAACCGTTTCATGGACCTCTACTACTGTATAGTATGTATGTAGTCAGCGGTGGGGGGGAGGGTCCATATGAGCGGTATGCGATCGAGAGAGGTAGATATCGAGATGAGTTGATTGATGGATTTATTGAAATTAGGTGATGACGAACGGAGGCGGTGGTAAGGCTGGTGGTTAGTTAGCGTGTATGTATGTATGTGTCTTACTTGCTTGTCTCGATGTCTTGGCGTCTTGGTGTCTTGGTGTCTTGGTGTCTGTCTCTCCGTCTGGCTGCTTGTTGATCATTCAATCGACATTGTAGGTGTGAGAACAACTGATCAACACCTGTCAAGACAGGCTGACCATGAATGTCGTACTAAAAGCGGGTGTAGTGACAACGGCCCAGATCGCTCGCTCGCTTACTTTACCAAACTAAATAGCTCGAGACCAAAAGATGATGATGAGGATGATGAGGATGATGGTGATGTGGAGATGTGGAGATTCCTCGGCAATTGGCCTGAGATGCTTTAATCTTCTTAGTTATTGTTGTTGTCGTCGTTGTCGTTTCCTCCTTTCTTCAACTTAAACCTTTTTAATCTGACCTTTTTTTTCTTTTGGCACTACCGCCGTTCATTTGTGGGGATCTGAAACCCTTTCTAATGTCTCTCTCACCATCCCAACACCTACCCTACGCTTGCAAAGGATTCAACTAGCTTGTTTGACATCACCTACTTTGGTTTCGTTTAACAAACTAGTTTTGGCCTCTTTCCTACTCTATCGATGCTTACCACATGGCTTTTGCGTACTAGCTCAACCATAACCTCCGTCTCTTCTGCATCCATCACTAGATCTTCCTAGTGGGTTTGGACTTTCTGGAATAAGGCTTAGTGCCTGCAGAGGTCAAAATCGGGAAACGGACAGGGTGGATGCCAATGGGACCTGCTCTAGCGAATGCGGCAGGCTAAGGTGTTTTTAAAGTGTTTGGAGTATGCGTAATGTTTGATGTTCTCTTGGTGTTCATGTCGACATGTATGATGCTAAAAAGCACGTCCTTGCGCCGCCGTTAGGCAGCTCGGTCAAATTGGATATACTAGTAGATGCACAAAGTGGCTGTTTGAGATGCCACGCCCCTCCATCTTACCAACGATAGCTGGCGCCGTGGCTGTCATCGCCTAGATGCCACGCGAGGGACAGCGCTTACGTCCCAAAAGTTTGGCTGTCAGCCACCGAACCGAGATTAAAATCAGGCCATAACAGACGAATAAACCATTCCAGAGATCTGCCCGTGTTATCGTCACAACTGCCGGGTCGGCATTGTCAAATGACAATAATCCAACTGCTGCAGATTCACCCTCCTCAAGTACGATTCATGATATGGGGACCCTCTGGAGAATTTTGCCCATCAGGAGACGGTTCAAGAACTGCAAGGAGCAGAAAAAGTGTCACCTTATCTATAGATAGCCCAGTTGACTCAGAGCTTGCATATCTTATCCCCTAAGCAGCGCTAAGTGTCCTGGAATCATCGAATCACCAGTGGCCTGCGTAGTTGCTCTTCGCCGTCTTGTCTACCCGTTTCACCTTACCCTCTACCTTATGGAGATACCGTTCTGTATCATTAGGATCCGAGGCATAGGCGAGTTGGAATCATCTCGTGGACTGGACCCTCATCCGCCTCTGTTACTCCGCGAAGCTTCGCGAAGCAACTGTATATCCTCCACGCCGGGCTATCTAGCACTGGTAGTGATAAGGGCATTGGGTAGTGGTTAACCTGCCATGGCGCGCTTTGTGCGAACTCCCAGTCACTGATTGCCTGGAAGTTAAAGGTTATCATAGACGAGGATGATCTGTGTGCCAAGATCCATGTGGCTTAGAGCAATCGCCCTTCAACGTCGCTATCCTCGAATAGTATGGTGCTCTGTACGATACTGTGGAAGACAAAGGCACCACGTGCGTTGAAGACAAAATGCCAGTCAGATCTGCATCCGACAGATTCAGCTTGCTAACTGAGGCGTTTCCAACAGTAGTGAAGTACTCAGCTGCAGTGGACAAATGGCCGTCGCAACTTAACCCTTCCGCCGAGCTAGTGGAAAGCCTCTCAATAATAAACTCTCCGTTGTCGATGCTGAAGAGATGAAACCAGTCCAATATTGAAATAGAGGGGCCAATTCTGCTTATACTGTTGCCCATTGGGTCATAGTATGCTCCTCATCTGTAACCTAGATCCAGTGGGAAGCTTTTGAAATGTGAAATGAACCGATTTAGATAGAGAGCGTGAGAGAAAGTCAGAACTAGAGCAGTATGGTGAGACAAGTATCCTACCTGCAGGTTGCACATATCAAACTCAACACCCTGCAAGGTAACATATCGCAGCCTTACAAAAGCATATAAATGGTCCCGACATCGGTAGCGAGCTAGCACCTACGGCCCTCATAGGCTTAGATATGTATGAGGAATGGGAACAGTGGAGAGACTCCATCTTACAAAGGCCACGGTAGCGACCTCACAAGCAATGGTGTACTGTTCATATCGTTCACTAATCGTATTCAGGGTACCGGGGTGAACGAACTTTATCATCTCAAAACAATCCAATACGGACCTGCTGAGATGGGGTGGTTCATTGGGACTTTCCAGCCCTTGATAATGTCGGCATGGCCAACGAGCATGGACTTATCGGTCTTTGCGGCCAGGCCTTGCAATTGCTCTTTCATGTTGCCATAATCCTAACCGTCGAAAGAAGTCCATCGCGTACTAGGCAGCGCTCTTGATGTATGCGCGGCGGTCATGATTACATGGGGATAAATGGCGGCGACTCCGATCCGTAGTGTCTTCGAAAGAGATGATCGAACGAGTTCTGTAGCTGGAAAGATAGCTAGATCTTTAGGCATCTGACTAATCTTAAAGCCAACACGTAGCCAAAAAGTGCGTGGTATCCTGTCCATAGAGTTTGAGGGACCCAGTCACGGCCTTTCTAAGCGAGATCTATTACAACGCTGTAAAGGATCACTCAAAGCAGCAATTGCCGCTGGGAGATGGGGAGATTTTGTGGTAATCTGACCCATTACAGAGCCATAAAAGTCGAGGCCTTTGTGCGGCGATGGCATTAAGAAAAGATTCAGCTGTTCCAAGAACAGATGGTCGGCTGCCACCGATGGCCAATTATTTCACGGTTGGGGACAGCCAGACTCATGGGATGATGACAGAAAAAAATATGAACGTCGCCTCTCATCAACATTCTACCGTAAAAGCACCGAGGAGATGACAGACTCCCTTACCACTAGGGTATGATAATGTCGTAGTCGAGGTATGTAGCATTGTGATTCAAACCGAAATCCTACGCCAAAGAAACAAGCAAAAAAGGGGGATCATTAAGAAGGTATGGAAACAAAGCCAGGGTTGTTGTTAGCAACTGTTATCCACATTTAGCGGGACTGACATGAAGATGGGTATGGTAACTCCTGGATCCGCAGCTGCGTAAAAGAAGAGACTAGAGCGACACCCCAAAGACATCAGCAACAAAAACTAAAGGCTGAGCGGGCGGCCCGGTTGGCGCCAACGACCTAATTGGCGAATATGGTGATCAAGAATTTGACATTGGCGATCATCTCATCTAGCTCATCCCCCAGAAAATCAATTTTTCCATCAAGGGTGGAAGAGCCCAAGACTTTGATTCCCTCTGGGTCCAGTCCATGTTCCCCATCTCGGCAGATGTTTAATGATATGTGTGGACCCTTGTGGTCGAACTCCAGATTGAATGACACATCAGCAGCGGAATGAAACGGACGGCGGACGCTCATGTCGTGTAGGACTCTCGTCTTCGAAACAGGGCCTGGGATTCCCATTTTGACATGGAAAAATTCTTTGGTAGATGGCTAGATCTACCCGCCTTATGCTTCCACATCGTAGTCTTACAAGCTCTCTTCAATGGGATCTCCATCAAAGTTTGGCACCGCGCGAATATCCGGCCGTCCACTATGCCGCCGTTGCTTCCGCCGGTTACCCCTCATTCCACCCACGATCTCGTTGTGTAACTTCTCGTAGCGCATCTCTGGTCCAGCACGGTTCATCGAAGCCACGAGCCTTCCAATAAACTGGCGCGGTTGGCGAAATCGAAATTCAGCAGCCAGCTTCGCCTTACGCGACGGCGATCCTGGTTGCGCAATTACGGAGCTAGCCATGTGCAGAAATTCCCCTCGAGCCAAATCATCGTCCCCTGATGTAGCGGAGATTTCCGGGTGCCTCCTGTTGTGATAGTCGGAGGATTCGCTTGTGTCATTCGGGCCGCAGTTCATAGAAGGAAGTGATGGGCTCGATAGGGCTTGAATGCATGGTAGCGGGATCGCCTTCACCATATCATTCGGGATTAGCTCTGTTGCCTGAAAAAGTTGGTGCGTAGTCTGATCGTAAGCTTCTTCCAATGCTCGTTGGTTGATTTCAGCCACGTCTGTATCAAAAACAAATTTTTTCCATATCTCATCTTCATCCGTATCTGAATCACCACAGTTAATTAAGGGGATGGCTGAATTAACCTTGCTGCCTATGGTTCCTCCTTCTTCTACATTATTAGGTGGATCAGAATCTTGCAATATTTGTAGCTCCTGCGACTTTTGCATACATCGTGACTTCAGTTCAACGCTATTAGTCAGAAGCTCATCTCTATGCTGCGGTCCATCTAGTGCCCTTGAAGGTAATGCCGCATAATTTTGGCTGATTGACAATATGTCTTTGATTTTAGATGATGCTTCAGCTATCCCACTGTCGTAAAATTTTTCAAACATGTCGGAAAGGTGATGAGGACCAGACCAGCCTTTTGATGATCTAGAAATATCATTGAGCTGACCCACGGCTGGACTGGAATTTTCTCCCCGTCTCCGTGTCCGCTTACAGCCTGCAGCGATTAATGCATCTGCACTGACTCCATCGTCACTCATGTCAGCGATTAGAGAGGTAGAAGGGGTGGAAGTCTTGGGGTGTGTTGGGGAGCCCAATGCCCCTAGCCCCTGGTTTTCATGAAGCCAGCTCCTCCACTTCGCGTTATCACCAGAAGCAGGATCGCAAGGAGATACTACCTCAGTAGCTTGTGGAATCATGCTATTAGATAAATCTGTCTCAGGGGTCCAGCACTTGAGAAGCAACATTTTTTCGCCGCGCGTAGGTTTTGGCTGGTAGAAAGTTTCTGGAGAAGAAATCACCACAAATTGGGCAGAATCCAATGAAAATCCCCTTTGATGACGTGTGGTATCTGATATTGAAGACCTTTCAGTCATGAGTGTTCCCGATGGTGAGGTCTGCTGGTTACCTCTCCAGGTGGATAGGCGACCTGCACGAGAAGGAGGCTGGTGTGTTGACTCGTTTAGTGAAAAGGAGACGGATGACCCACAACTTGAACAGGATTTCAAAGAAGGTGTCTTGAATTTCGGCCCTGACTCTTGCGTAGCTGCCCGAGTAGCAGTACTATGGGGGCTTCGTATGGAGTTACTAGCTTTGCTCCAACGAAAATCCTGACTTCCAACCCGGACTTTCATAGATTCGCGTGGGTGACGCGATATTGAGTGGTTCTTAGATCTTAGTGTGTAATTCGGACGACCAGAAGAGGCTCTGATCCTTTGAAGCCGAACTTTATGCTGCTTCTGATGCTTGGATGTTTTACTATTAATAGGTGACGTTATGCTTTGAGAAAAGATCGGGAACTTTGACTTTTGTAGCTCTACCCCAGTCCAGTCATTCATTTCGAGAAGCTTTTGGCGCTTTATTTCGATATTTGAAGGAGTAGACTCACTCGGTAAGTGAACTTCTTGGTTATTCAATATCTTTCTGCTGTTCGATAGGAAGCCACTCGACAAGTAGCTTCCATCAGTGCTTAATGTCCTGTCAACACCATCTAAATTTCCTATGAGCTCCGTAGACATGCCATAGTATCTTGACTGGGAAGAGCTGAAAGATGTCCTAATCAGGCTTCTAGTCACGGTAGACTTGGGAATATAGCTGGGGATGAATTTAACTGCTGAAGGCGCTAATGGCTGAGGAGCTGGATTTTGAGTTCTTCGAGCTCGAGCCTTAGCAAAGTATTCTTTCTGGCGCGCAGCCTCTTCGTTCCAGCCCTTCCGTTTGGAATATCGATGGAGGTTCCCCTCGATCCAGTTCATATTGCTAGTTTCGATGGTCAAAGCCTGTGGCTCAAATCTCGAGATTCAAAGTGTCATCAGTGTTTGAATCCCCCTAAATTCTGAAACAACATGCTTAGGAAGTGCAGATGCCATATCGAATAAGGGAGTGCTGGAGAAGAAGATGAAACGATAGATCCGACAATCACTTGCAGGCGAGGCTCAGCTAATGCCTAAGGCATGCAAAGGTATGTAGGTATCTTTGCCTACCATGACGACAAGCGATTGGATGTGCAATTTCAAGGGAGGAAGGAGGAAGGAGGACGGAGGAAGGAGGACGGAGGACGGAGGAGGGGTACACAGCAAACTCCAGGCGTGTACCTTGTAAGTACCTCCTGGCGCATGAGGCCTTGACAAAATGGCACTGGAAGATTCTGGCCAAAAGGATATGGTGCTTATATTATAGGTGTAATCATTTATACGAGAATAATTCAAAGGATACATTTGGAAGACTCAGGTGTCGTTGAGTGGTAGACAAATCCACCCGCAGCTTCGGCCCCGTTCTAAATTGCGTGGCATTCCAGATATCAACTGGCCAGAGAACTCAGATAAATAATAAAGTATAATTTCAGGTGAGATGATTTTTTGGGCCTGTGCTATGCTTCAGCGCCTATTCATAATTGCTTCACTTCACTATATCACCAGTATAAGCGAGATCATATGCCGACGTTCTTTTGGATCACCAAGCACATTATGAGCCTCTACGAGAATATCCCTTCATCATTAGTCTAGCGGGGTGATACGCCGAATTTTCAGAGAAATTCATGGACCAATTAGGTCAGAAAGTCAACTCAACCGCTGAGTTTCAACGGAACAACATGTCGAAAAACACTTGAAGGGAATTCAAACTACGATCATCGTGTTAGTTCGTTACAGTGTGTTTGTACAATGATGGACTGTATGCGCACTGTAAGAGGTCACCCCTGCGCTACTCTCGGCAGTGGCCACCTATGACGATGGCCCAGCATCCATCTATATGCGTCCAGGTGGTAATTACGTGCCACCGATCACAGCCTCACGGGAACAACGTCGACGTGGACAGGCTGACAACATTTTCGCCATCGCCCGCGGTCCTATCAGACCAATTCCAGAAGCGGTCTCTCCCAATCATCTAGCCAACCATGTCGGACGCAGCGGAGAAGGAGCGCCAGGAAAAGATTGCCGCTGCAAAGAAACGCGTGAGCTTTCCCCCCGCTACCAATCACGATAGCTTCCCCCGCCATAGTTACTAACGTGACACCTCCAGGTTGAGCAATTGAAGAAGAAGAACAAGAAGAAGGCCTCTTCCAGTAAAAAAGAAGAAGCCAAAGAAGAAACCGGTGACACTACTGCCCCCGAAGCAGCCGAAGAGACCCAAGAGCCGCCCTCCGAAACAAGCAAAGACGCAGACGATGTTGCTGGCGCCGACAAGCTAGAAGATAAGACTGAAGAAAAGGAGGCAGAGGCAGACGACTCATCCCCTTCCGGAACTCCATCTCTTGCACTGCAGTCGAAACTGAGATCGACGTCCTTTCGTGCCGGCGCCGGTCCAGGGCCGCTCTCTCCAGGACCATTCAGTCCCGACGGCGACACTGCACCAGACATTTACCGAAAGCACGTTGCAAGAATAGAGGAGCTCGAGAAAGAAAACAAGCGTCTTACCAAAGAGTCAACTGACCTGGAAAAGAGATGGCAAAAGTCAGAGGAGGAATTAGCAGACCTGCGTGAGGCCGATGCGGACGATTCCGTAGGGAAAGATGGAGAAGAGAGCCAAATAGAAAAGATGGTATGTTGTCACCGGTACCTCTGGCTTGCTTTTTATAGATTGCTAACGTCTCCATAGAAGAGCGAGATTGCCTCTTTGCAACGTCAGAATTCTCAGCTACAGCAGCAGGTTTCGCGGGGTTCTGGTCATGGCCACCGTCAGTCTATCTCAATAGCCTCACCACCCCCTGGGCTCCAGGCCGAGCTTGATGCCAAGTCAGCCACGATTGAATCCATGGAAATTGAAATTTCGAAGCTAAGAGCTCGAGTTGACCGCCAAGAAAGCGGCGCATCGTCAGAAAAGGAGCAAATTGTGGCACTTGAGGACAAGGTCGCCCGCGCCGAGGCTGCTGCTAGCAAGGCTCAGCGTGAACTACAAGACCTAAAAAAGAATCTTGAGCGCACAACAGAAAAGGCTGTCCGAGAAGGCAGCGAGAGAACTAGTGCGGAAACACAGCTGAAAACTCTGGAGCATGGTTTGGAAGAGACGACCAAGATGAAGGAGGAGCTAGAAAAGAAGGTTGACGGGCTTGAAAAGAAAGTCACAACCCTGGCCACGCTACACAAAGAGCAAGACTCGAGATCACAGACTCTTCGCAAAGAGAAGGAGACAGCGGAAAAGGAAGTCAGGGACTTGACAGAGAAGGCTGAGAAACTGGAAAGTGAAAATATCAAACTCCGCAGCCGTAAGTCTGCGGACGGTGGCGGCGGGCTCGATGATGAGGGAGTGGATGAGCTTGAAAATGAAGGGAGGCTCAAGCTGGAGAAGAAGATTCGGGCTCTTGAGGCAGAGAATCACGAGCTCCGCAGCGGAGCCTGGATTGAAAAGCGCCGCGAGATGGAGGCAACGAGTCCTGCGTTTGACGATGTCGACTTGTCTGGCGGGCTCAAGTCCCCATCCCACAAGAAGGGCTCGGCTGGTGGTTTTGGCGATTTCATTACTCATGGTCTGAACGCCTTGGCCGGAGGCGGTGACGACGAGTTGTTGGATGACGATGACGACATGGAATTTGACGAGGAGGCATTCCGCAAGGCCCACGAGGAGGAGGCGAAGAGGCGGTTGGAGAGAATCAAGGAGATTAAGAGGTCACTGAAGCACTGGGAGGGCTGGAGACTGGATATTGTCGATATCCGTAGAGGTGGCGGTGAGGGCATTGGAGAGGTTTTTGATATCTAAGGCCGTTTGAGCTTATCTTGGGAGTTGGTTCTATTTCGACAATGGCTATAGGATGAATATTGTCATTTGTTATGATGATTAATATAGATAGTACTTGACTTTTTTTTTTTTTTTTTTGGGTCTGGGCGGATAACCGTCACCAAGATCAACCCTAACAGATCTGTTTCCCGAGCACTCTTCTCTGCATTCCACCCTCCCTAAGGTTCCTGACGCCGTGAAGATGTTGACGCTTTTCTTTATAGTACGTTGCATATAGATACTCTGAGTTTGAAGTTGGTGACATGAGTGGGAAGTGGGAAAAGAACAAGGGAGGTCGGCCATCAGCGCTTAATGAAATAGAGTAGACTGTTGTGATATAACAAGGAAGTGAGATGAGGAGCTGTATTCCGAATAGAATTATATGTGTCAATGCCTGGTTGAATAGGTATGCCTCATCTTCAAAGCAGCTGTGTTGCTTACATGCAAGGTCCCGCTGGTCGTGACATCATTGGCTCTCACATAATGGGGGAGCTAAAGATAATATTTCTAAACCTCCGACAGCAAGTGGGGAACTCATCGGACTTCCTACATATACTTGATTAACGCTATAGAATTTCTGTAATACGCGAGATATCTTGGCGCGGACCAAAAAGCATGGCTTCCGCAAAGACGTTCCTCATCACCGGAGCGGGGCGGGGCATAGGCCGCGGTCTGTCCCGGATCCTCCTGCAGACCGGCCACCGGGTGTTTCTACTTGACAACAACGAGGCAGAGCTAAACCACACAGTTGGGGTCCTCTCCAAGTCTCACCAGCGCGGCAGGGACTTTGACGCTGCGATATGCAATGTCAGACAAGCGCAGGACGTCAAGGCTGCCGTCGAGCAGGCCGACAGGCTCTTCTCCAATCGATTAGACTGCCTGGTCAACAACGCAGCATATACAGGCGGCGTGGGCGGTGTGTCCTTGGCGGACATGACGCTTGAAGAGTGGAATCGAAGCATCGAGACGAACCTTACTGGGCCGATGCTCATGACGCAAGCTTGCCTAGGAATGCTACGAAGGGCGCGGGGATGCGTCATCCACGTGTCGTCGACTCGAGCGCTGATGAGTGAGCCGGATAATGAGGCTTACTCGACAACAAAGGCGGGACTGCTAGGACTGGCGCAAAGTATGGCGGTGTCGCTGGCGAAGGATGGGGTGAGGGTCAGCGCAGTGCTGCCGGGGTGGATTCACGTTATGAATGAATGCAAGGAAGCGGATGAGAAGGGAGCGAAGTGGGAGGATGGGCTGAGCGAGGAGGAAATGAAGTGGCAGTTGACAGGACGGGTAGGCAAAGTCGAGGATGTTGCTAAAGCCGTGGTGTATCTGGTCGAGAATGAGGGCGTGACTGGGGTTGAGATGGTCGTGGATGGGGGCGTGACGAGAAAGATGGTGTACCCAGAGTGAGGAACCAGTCCGGGTAGGTAACCTAAAAAGAAGAAGAGAGAGTCTAAATAGTTATCATTGACGTGTGTATCGAGACGATGCTGCTGATGGATGGGGCGAGACAGAGTAAGACCATGCGTCAAGATCTGCGCAGGCATATATATATTGCTCGCCCCGTACTCCAGTCATTCTAGTAAACAGATTGTATATTAATAACTTCCTAGGAATTAACTGCTGCTGTATGTGTCTATATAAAAGGGATAACCATGATCAATAGTGATCAATCTGAGCAAGGCTGAGCATTCGGCAACCGCTTTGATTGGGGCAGAACTTCCATTTAATGTCAGTTGAACTACAACCTAATATTGGCAAAAAGGGCTAGAAGCAGTGATTACGGATATTAAGGCATGTTAACAAATAAATAAGGAAATAAAAATAGCGGGCTGGCACTTCGTGTTGTCAGATATTTGTGACTTTCTATGTCTGTCGTGATACTGCAGCTCCAGAATCACTGTTCACAGAGTGAGCCTCCTATGATATCTCACCATCTCGACCGTGATCTATACTTGATTGGTTCGAACCCGCGTGGTTCTTCCGGTTTGTAGCTGTCTCTGTACACTGGGTTAGATCAGGCCCCAACAAGATATCACAACTTTCCTCCGTCTCAAACACAGTGGCTATAACATTTCCCCTCTTCTCGAGCCTCACTCCAGAATTCCGTAACCAAAGCTGACAGAGCGCTCTACCTGACTAATATTGGGCCAAGTCTATACTTCTCCGAATAGGTGTTGGTGTGGGCGCGAATTGACGGAGTCTGACTCAGGTTATATAGTCTAATACGATTCGAAGGTACAACTTTATATTGGATACAAGTGCTAGCCTACTCTGAATCCCGGAGCCTTTCGCGATCTATCTATGGATCTTTTTTCCAATTATAATCTCGTTCAAAGTAAGAAAATATTATATATTGCTAGTATATACTTCATTCTATACTGCTTTTGCCAGTGCGTGATCAAATATAACAATATCTGGCGTTTAATTATGAAATTAATATATTGATTTAAATTAGAGACTTTAGCCCAAGGAATAAATTAGAGAAGGGATTTATATTGCGAGAAGGTTAGGGTAGAACTCCGCGATGAGGTTTATAGTCCTATTCAATAGAAGAGCTGGTTCTGATTGGGGTTTTTTTTTTTAATTAATTACCATCTGACTAACTATATAAGAGCTACCTAGGTATGTATCCAGTATACATACAAATAAGATATCTGAAAATCGCCGAGGCTCACGTCTTCTCTACTATCAAGAGGGGCCCGAAAAATCGAGACACTTAAAAGTATCACATCCCACCAAAACATAGTAGGAAATACACAACTTCCCATTATTTTTATTACCCCCCAGTTACCCCATGCTGATTGCTTCGTCCCTCCGAGGTTCTTCCGCTACCGCCCCCTGCCCTGTCACATTGACCCCCCATGATTGTGCCAAAAACCACGCATCTGGACTTGCAGCTCTAGCTCAAACATGTCAGTTCTGCCTGATGTCAGTCATTCATTAATAAAGAAAATGCCATACATCAGATAGGCCCGTTGTTATTATGTACGACTTACTCCGTCGTCGGCGGTCCGATTCCTGGGGAATAGTTTTTTTCTTTCTTTCTTCTTTCAAACTTTCCTGTATTTTAACCAGAGACTCTTCTGTAACTCTTATTTTCTCCTTGCCTGGTTCCCACTACGTTTAGAATACCTGTCCTTTGGTTGTGTATTCTATCGGATTACCTACCTAACCTGACTCAGTAACAGGCGCCTATCGCCGGATCACACCAGGTAAGCCTCCATCATCATCGCCGCCATCGCCGCCATGGCATGCACAACGCCGTCAGCCAGCATAGTCTCTTCCACCTCTGTATTTCCACTAGCTCTCCTCGCTGATAGATGTGGTCATCTTCTCTGGGGAAGCCATCTGCCATCCCTGCCCTGCTTTGTTTCTCCATCTCCATCTCTCTCGTCGTTCAACATCAAACACCGGAAGTCTCATTCTATGGCTCCGTTGCCGCGGTATCCATCTATGTGGATAGTGTTGGCGATAGCTTCAGCCTATACCCCCTCCCCCCCTCTCTCTTAGTTATTACTGCCGCAATTCCCATCCGTCTTTGCCGCGCTCATCATCTGCGCAACTGCTCTTGGTCTGCATACGTCGTTTCTCTGCTAATTCAACCAACCAACCAAACCAGCCTCCGATCTCCGTTCGGCCCCCGCTTTCTCCGAAGCGCCGCACGCCGCAAATCTGCAACTCTCGCCTGCTGCACCCCACCCCTTCAGGTCTGTCAGTCCAGTCGCATCCAAGCTTCCGCCATCCCGCGAACAGCTTGGTGTTGTTTTGTTGTTCTGCAGCCGGGGCACGTCAAAACCACGCAGCCGCCCTCTTCTGCCGTCCGTGTCAAATACATATTGCGCTATTCGTTCGCTCGCCTCCGCTGCAACGATTATTCTACGGATCTCCTTTCAGGTTAGCCGTCTTGCCGTCTTACCCTCGGGTTAAAACGACGATCTCGGCCTGCAAGACGTGGGGCCTAGCCTGCTTCTTCTCCTCCGCCTTTGCTTGCCGGCGGCCAGTTCTCGCTCTCAGAGAATAGGACCTCAGATCTCCCTATATATCCCGCGCATCCTGCCGCACGCATCCCACTGCCCCCTCTGCTTCACCATGAACGCCGCCTCGAGACTCATCTCTTCTGCTCCTCTCCGCCGTCTCCCTACTGCTGCTCTGCTCCGCTCCGCCCCGGCCCGCTTCGCTCCCTTCGGTGCTGTCCAGACTCTCTCAGTTGCCGCCTTGTCCGCCCGCAATATGGCTTCCGTTCGCAAAATCAAGGTCGAGAACCCCGTCGTCGAGCTCGATGGCGATGAGATGACCCGTATCATCTGGCAGAGCATCAAGGACCGCTTCATCTACCCCTACCTCGACGTCGATATCAAGTACTACGACTTGGGTCTTGAATACCGTGATGAGACCAACGACCAGGTCACCATCGATGCCGCTGAGGCTATCAAGAAGTACTCTGTTGGTATCAAGTGTGCCACCATCACCCCAGACGAGGCTCGTGTGAAGGAGTTTAATCTCAAGCAGAGTGAGTTGCCCCGGATTTTTTTATTAACAAGAAAACCAAACAAAATATTTACCCCTGCATCCAATATCTCCAAATCTTTCTAATCAATGCATATCTGCATAGTGTGGCTGTCTCCCAACGGGACCATCCGAAACGCCCTTGGAGGAACCGTCTTCCGTGAGCCCATCGTCATCCCCCGCATCCCCCGCCTCGTTCCCGGCTGGAAGCTGCCCATCATCATTGGCCGCCACGCTTTCGGCGACCAGTACCGAGCCAAGGACCTGGTCATCCCCGGCCCCGGCAAGCTGAGCATGGTCTACACCCCCGAGGGCGGCCAGCCTGAAGAGGTTGAGGTCTACCAGTTCAAGAACGGTGGCGGCGTCGCCCAGGCCCAGTACAACACCGACGACTCCATCACCGGCTTTGCCCATGCCTCCTTCAAGCTAGCCCTGGACAAGGTTCTGCCTCTGTACATGAGCACCAAGAACACCATCCTAAAGAAGTACGATGGCCGTTTCAAGGATATTTTCCAGGAGCTCTACGAGACCCAGTACAAGAAGGAATTTGAGGCCAAGAAGATCTGGTACGAGCACCGCCTCATCGACGACATGGTTGCCCAGATGATCAAGAGCACCGGTGGCTACATCATGGCTCTCAAGAGTATGTTTCCCCATCATCATCACCATCATGATCTTCTTCCTATCCATTTCCTCGACACTCAATTACTAATCCGTTTTCCTCTTTCACAGACTACGACGGTGACGTCCAGTCCGACATCGTCGCCCAGGGCTTCGGCTCCCTCGGCCTCATGACCTCCGTCCTCATCACCCCCGACGGCAAGACCTTCGAATCCGAAGCCGCCCACGGCACCGTCACCCGCCACTACCGCGAGCACCAAAAGGGCCGTGAGACCTCCACCAACCCCATTGCCTCCATCTTCGCCTGGACCCGCGGCCTCATCCAGCGCGGCAAGCTCGACGGCACGCCCGAGCTCATTGCCTTTGCGGAGAGCCTCGAGAAAGCCTGCATCGACACCGTTGACGTCGATGGCATCATGACCAAGGATCTAGCCCTAGCTTGTGGCAAGACTGCCCGCGAGGACTACGTCACTACCAATGGCTACCTTGACGGGGTGGAGAGGCGCCTGAAGTCTCTTCTTAAGGAGAAGCTGTAAGCGACTGACCTGCCTGTCTGCCTGTCTGCCCGCCTGTCTGCTAGCCCCCCTCCCCCCTCATCAAGACCCAAAAAATCAACAGCTCCCATAGGGAGGAACTAGAGGGGGCTGGGGAGCCATCCTCGTCCTCATCCTCAACAAAATGAATTTGAATGGATTTGAATGGAATGGAATGCTTGATGCTTGCCACGCCTTCATCATCTCTCAGATATACCCAGGCGTTAGAAAGATCTCCCCTTTTTTTTTTTTTTCTGCTTTGCTTTTCATGCACTCAGCTTAGATTGTTTTTCAAACAAACGCTTCTTTCTATCAGAGAAATATACTTGGGGCCTTGTGTCTTTCGTATATGTATCAGCATCAGGCGAGGGAGGAAATGGATTAGACAGTGATGATGATGAATGAAATAAAGCTGAGAAGGGGGAGGGAGGGAAAGGAAAGGGCAATAAAACACAAGAGATGGCAAGGTATATGATATATACTGCCCATGTAGATATACGCAACAGTCTAGACTTGTCATCCGTAAATAAACCAATAAATAAACTGTAGAATGAATCTTCACACACACACACACACACACACACACAAAACCAAATAGTGAAAAAGGAAAGGGAAAAAAAACCATAGCTTAACGTATCATATTCTTTTTATTGTATTATCAGCATCATGTTTCTTTTAATTTACCTGACATGCATATCCCCCACCCCCCTTCCCTTCCTTTCATCAAAAATATCATCTAGTCCCATCCCAGCACATCCGCCAACCCCTAATTTGAACCCTCCCAATATTCCCATTATGCCATATGATGAACAAGAAAATGTAGTAAACAGAACAATAGAGAAAGAAGAGAAAAAAAGAACGCCCAGTGGCTGCTTCTATCTTGTCAAATCAGCTGTGAAGCTCAATCTGCGACATTAACAAACAAAAACAAAAAAGACGAAGAAGCCCAAAATGAACCAACATCGAGGCAAAAGAAGAAGAAAAACGGATGAAAGCAAAATGCCGAACAACGTAGAAGTGATTTAAAAAGAAAAAGAAAAAGACGAGGTAGAAATACAAAATACAAGTCGCCTTATGGTATCCTTTTTGGCGGTAAACCCATTTCTTTCTTTCTTTCTTTTTCAAACATTGTTCTGGCACATTACGCAGTGGCAGAACATGAAGATAGGGGTGGGAGGGAGTTGTGCTCCTTAGTTAGGCAGCTTAGTCGTCCTTACTCGCCGCAGCTATCTCCTTCTTCGACTTGCGTACAGACGGCGTACCGTCCATATCACTCTTCCGCTTCTTCTTGATCGGCCGGCTGGATGACCCTCTAGGTCTGTATCCGGAATCTTCGTCCCTCTTCCGTTTACCACGAGGTACAGGAGTTGCGCCAAAGTCAGGATCGTCATCCATGCTGGCATCTGCATCACCGCGGTCGGCTGCACTGATTCTTGCTATAGCACTGTTCCTCTTTCCCCTGCCACTGACCTTGCTTCCGCCTCGCTCGCCCTTAGCACCACCGCGAGACTTGCGCACGCTGGTGTGGACCCCTGCTCCTGCTCCTCCTCCAGTTCCGCCACCTGCTGCGCCGTCGTGGTCGTCACCATCGCCGCCATGAGTCTCACCATCCTGGAGAAAGATCTTTGGAGCATGCTTTCGAAGCCAATTGGTGACACTAGTGGGGTTCTTTAACTGAGGATTTGTTGGCGAATGGTTACTAGGATGAGCGCGGGGCGCCAATGTCGGCGGATGAGAGTCCGGACCAATGTTGGCATCAAGGAGGTAGATGTAATCATCAATATCGTCGGCGGACAGGAAATTTGCTGGATGAGTTTCACCCTCGGGAGTGACCAAGTCGATGAGTATGGAAGGGTTCGACTCCTTTGCAGTGCTGTAGGACGAGTGTGGCACGTCTGTGAGCATCTGCTCGAGCCGCTTAATCGCCATTTCCTTTCGCAGCGCATGTTCCCGGTCGATTGCTAGACTCAGACTCTTGCCTTCTGTCGGCGGCTTTAGGGACAAGTCTATCCGTCGCTCGGATGGTATCTGGGGAGAGTTGTTGACTTCAAGTAGAAGATCTAGTAATCGGCTGTGGTAATAAATCATGTTAGCACCTAGAGTTGATGAAGACACCAAACATGGATACGTTGACCACGTACTCGTTCTCCACAGCTAGTCGTTTTACTGTAGCGGCGGCCTTGGCCTCCTGTTTGTGCAGCTCTTCACATTCGTGCATCTTCTGGTCAAAGGTGATGCGCATCTTTCGGTACTTCTTCTTCCATGATTTGTAGCCCGCTGTTCTCCGATCGGAACCGCCCTCGGCTTTGATTGGCGAATCGGCCATGATGATGATGATGGTGGTGGTGGTGGCGTTGTCGTTGGCGATGGTGTCGAGATCCCGGATGATGCGCGGGTTTTTGGGGATGTAGTGCGGTCGCGCCGTGGGTATGTGACGTTCACGATAGTTGATCCAGAATTCGCGTCCCGGTAATAGATCGATCAATCAGCAGTCGGAGGGAACTTAGCGCATCGAGTGCATCACAAGTGTCAATGGGAAAACGCGAATCCGGATAGTGGTGGGTGGAAGATTAAAAGGAAATGAAAGCAACGGGCCCGCTTGTAGATGAAAGAGAGTTGGTTGGGAAGAATCAAAGGGGTTGATGATGAGGGACATGCGGCGTGGCTTTACGAGCAGCCGTGACATTGATGGCAAGGTTTTGAGCAGGCACTGCTGACTCTGATTCCCTCGGGGGGCAGCGGCGCGCGCATTGGTCCACGCCGCCCAAAAAGGGTCCCCGATGATGGCTCCTTGGTGGATGTTTCGCGCGCCAACCAAGCCGGCCCTGGATAATCATGACTTCCGACCTCTACGGTTTCACGATAGGCATGTTGACTTTGACTTTATTGAAATACGGACCAAGGGAGAATAATTCTCTCTTTTTTTTCTTTCTTTTTTTTCGGCGCAAGGAAAAGACAAGAAATGTATAAAGCTTCCACCAGCCTATACAATTCCAAGTAAAATTACGCTTTTTCAATAGCCAATCTCACCTTTAGCTGGAGAATGCCTCGAGCTTTACAGCTACACTACATACAATATCAAAAAAGATAGGGAGCTTTTGGATAAACTTCTTCCCTGATTTATGTTATAAATCCCAGATACGCGCTTTTGCGGTTCATCCATGTGTTCTATTTTTTTTGTATTCCGATATCCCCAGCGTCATATACACAACCCCCAGTGTCGGCAGTACCAACTCAACTCAAGTCCACCTAACAACTCTCCATCTTGCTCACAACGGCCAAACCAATGCTTTGGTCATAGCCCCATTCAACATCATCAATCATCAAATTATCATAGCCTTCCCAAGCTCCTTAGGCCGAAACTTCTTTGCCCAGCCTTTCCAATTCGTCTGTGATAAACTCCGCCGCATTAACCATCTCAGTACTGCCGTAAACAACTCTCTTTCGTGTTCGATCGCTCGTCCTGCTGACCCATTCTTGCAGGTTACCATATTCCTCCATACTCCCACCACCAACTGTGAATACCACGGCGTCGCTGAACCCCTGCCGCCGCTGTCCGAAGCTTGCGGCTTGGCCAGGCCCTTGTGATCCTGGTAAGCCCCCCGGCGCGGCTCCTCCACCACCTGAGCGAATAGCACTCGGCGGCGGCATTGTACCTCTAGCATTAGCAGATCGAGGGTCAAAATAGAGATAGTTCTCTGTCTTAGCGATAGCTGAAGACGAAGCTGTTGAGGGGTCCATTATTGACTCGACGATTTTTGTAATGGTTAGATCACGGTCGACGGGTAAGAAGTTCTTTACTCCACTAATAAGAGAGTCAAAGTTGGATGATAGCCCAGTGGGAACACCAGTCTCCTTGAGACGGTCAGTCAAGCGGGAGGATATAGATGAGAATCGACCGAACAAATCAGATGAAGCGGCTTGCTGCGTCGAATTGTTATTAATTGTGGTTAGTTGTGTCATCTTTGTCGTAGCCCGCACTCTGCCCAACTGTTAGCACAAGCACCTTCAATCCAGGCCGACCGAAGTGTGACTCACTGTCTAATGTAAGGCAATGATGATACATCTGCCCCAGCTGCTTCAAGAGCCTTCTCCAAGGACTCAAAGTCTGCCCGGCCAACCTCTTGCTCTGTACTTAGGAACCATATGATGAATAATCGCAATTTGTCGGTTGGATTGTTTCCTTTGTTCTCATCCTTAATAATCTCCAAAATCTGCGCCTTTGTTTGTTTCACGGCATCTTCCTCAGTTTGAAAGTAGTTGTCCAGCTGGCGATCCTTGATGCCTGACAACAACGCCGCTAGAATGTTCATGTGCATGTCCAGAATGCCTTTCCGCTCTCGCATCTCCGGCAGCAGTGTTATGGCCGCTTTCAGATGTTGTGCACTGGCATTTGTATCATTCTGCAAGTCCTCCAAGCTCGACACCCCTGTCGTCTTGGTGATTGCTGCTGTCTCTTCTTTGTACTTGGTAAGTTCGGCATCAATATCCTCTGCAACCTGCGGGAAAGGAACGCCAGCATTTTTTATCCAGAAGAAGTCGTTCGTAGTCAAATCATAGCCCTTCTTCGTAGTACCTTTTGCAGGGTTGCTCTCGTCAATGGGTGATTCAATGGTAATGCGGTTCAGTTTCATCGACAGTACATCATGAACAAGGGATTGGTATGTCCAAGAATGCGACAACATAGGTATAAGGTCGACATTTCGGTCTAATAAAATCAGCACCGGCCGAGAGCTCGGCGTGCCTGTTGTTGTCCTCGAATTAGAAAATAGGTTGTCTTTAGAATTAAGGATGTGGTCTCGAAGCTTGCGGTCCAGGCCCGCGGCGACCATTTCGGCGGCAGCGCCCTTGGGGCAACGAATGATTGGAATGACACCTGAAATGGCCCGTATTAGTCTCCATGTCCCCTTTATGACAGGGCAGCGAAAGGATACTATTCTAGTCACTCACCCATAGTCACAATAACGCTAAACAGGCCGCTCACTACCCTATCCACGACAGCATCAAGCTCCTCATCGCTTGTCTTTGCACTGTTTAGCGCCCAGTATGTGTGTGAATTCTGCATTCCCAGACTGAAAAGGTCCGGTTCTGCGACTATGAAGTTTAAGTATTGGTCAAACAACTGCGCAATTTTTTCGGATGTGCCAGCTGTCGCCGTCTGAGCCGCAAAATCCTCTAGCAGAACACGTGGAATGGACGATAGGAAGTTGATGTGGGCCGGGGAGTATAACCCCTTCTGCAGGTCGTTCGTGATGGAGTTGAGATTCTGCGTATTCGGTTCGAGGAGATATATGACTGGTACATCAGGTATAGGATACCTATTGCTACCAATGTGCCTATATGATACCTGTTAGAGCGTCTCTGGGCTGTGAAAGCATACATTTTCTAAACCAACATGTGCATTGTAATCCCCATTGATCGCAGGTCGCTAACCCGCATCACACTGCTAATGACATCTCTGCCGAGGTCATCAAATACAAGAACTTTCCATATTGGGTTTCCGTCCGCATCTAAGATGGGGGCGACTGGAGCAAGCAGTCCGTTCGCGTGGGTTTCTTCGGCCTCGCCCGTTTCGACAGTTTCGTTGAGGTTGAGTATCTTTTTGAGCGACGCTGTTGCATATTATATTAATAAGACTGACTCCAGGCATTTTTGAAAATACACCCAAGAAGTCAAAGAAAAAATTTACATACTGACTTGGCGATCGCGAAGAGAGCTTCCCTTGGACGTCATGGTGACAGTCGGGGTTGGTATACGTTGTCTCTAGCGCAAAGACGCTGCGAAGAGATCGCCGAGAGCTTGCTACTCGGCAACAGAGATCAGATCAATGCACAGAATACACAGACCCAGATTCAGATTGTACAAAATCAAAAAGGCATTTGTGACTAGGAAGAAACTGTACCGGTAGGTCTACTCGGCTGGAGGTTGTGGCCACGATATCAAGTCGCCCCCAATGCAAACGCTTTGGCCGGAGCTCTCCAACAAACCTACGGCGGCATAGTCACTGACAGCCCACTTTCCCAGAGAGCACTGCTGACACAGACACAGCGAGCTGTTGGTTACGGACCGACTAAATGGCCGAAGCAGGGCAATCAAACTGGGAGGCACAGGTGGGGCAATGACACAACCAGCATCCAGGGCGGAAGGTAGCAACAGCAGAGCAGATTGCTGGCGGGCGCGTGTTGGTGCCTGACTTATAGGGCGCCATGCTGTGAGCCAAGTTGCCTGCTACCAAACACGGCTTTTTCCCATCCGCAACGACGTTCCCTCAACATCAAATTCCCATTCTCATCAGGTTGCGACTATTCCAGCGTCGGTGCCATCAAGGAACGGCGCGCATAGGTACTCTTGTCGCCCGGGATTCCGAATCTCGCGACGATAGCGTCCTCGGTGCCGGATCGTGTGGTTTCTTGTGCAAATCCTCCACGTCTTTGAAGAGCCGGCGAGCCTACGAGTTCGTCGCGGATAATGCTGTAAACATCTTGGGGGAAAAGGCCATGAAGTTCCCCTTTCTAGACGGCCAGAAGGATAAAGCTGCTGCGCAACGAACAGCAGTCGCAGGGTATGCCCACCCCCCTAATCCAATCCCCATCGCTCACCACTCAATTCCCCTTGCCTTTCTGCCTGCATCGCGATTCCATTCCCAGCCTTGCCTGATTTCGCATCCTTTCCCTCATTCATTCAGACACTGCTGTTGGCGTTATAATGAAATCAAGCGGCGTTTTTGTATCGTGTGAATACCATGATCAGATCAATGGGCCACACTCTATAATCCTTTGTTATCAATAAATGCGAGACGTTGAGCAAGCGGCTTGCGTGGACTCGACCAGCGAGCTCCGGCTGGTAGACCGAGTCTCCTCTGTAAAGTCAGGGAGTCTTGGTCGCGAAGGGCCGTCAACCCATCCAGCGGAGGGCCTGCTCTACTCAATCATGTCTGCAACCTAACCACACCTGGGTTAAGATGTGAAAAAATGCGGCAATGTCATCGCCACGGCGATTAAAGTATCACTGTCTCTTGCGCTCCTTTGTCGCTAAGAGTTGAGCATTTATTCTCAGCTGCGGACAACTTGACCATCACGCGACTCCAAAGTTGGTCATCTTGGGCCGTCATGGTGGTGAGGGGAGAGGAGGCTCCATCAGGGGGCCCAGTATTCAGCCAGCAGAGTTTTGAAAAAGATGCCAAAACATTCAGTCATCCATCCTTCAATGAGGAAGAACAAAAATCAGCCTCCGAAAAGTTAATCCCAGGTCTTGCTGCTTCATCGATATGGTCAACTCGCCGTTAAAAAAATGCAGCATTGCTTCTGGTTGCTGTTCTTGGCCCTTGGGAACTGCCTCCCTCCCCTGACTGATGGCGCATGTGTGTGCCGATCATGCTTCTTACCGACTAACGTCAGAGAAAAGGAGCTGCGACGCGCTGCACCACCATTCTGCATTGATTAGGCTGGCTTCACCAATTTCATACGCCGCCGTCTGATTTCACGTCCGCATGCACATTACATTTACATTACACTGTCTACGCGCGCAGCCTGGAATTATTCTTCTTATTATTTTGCCCTTCATGCTAACCATGTTTTTCTTCAACGAACAGATTGCAGCGTTCCAACCGCTCGCCAACCGTCCAGTTTCGACACCACACCCTCTAAAGCCCATGCAACTTGGCTCGTTGCGTACTAGTGCTCCACAGGTACTCTGCCTACCGGAAGTGCGCCAACATTTTGCCGTCGACCTTGACAAACAAAGTTCCGCCACACTTGGTCTGCAAGGTGAGTACCTACATGCCTCAGCCGCACCGCCCCGTTTTCCTTGTTCGGTTCCGTTGCATGAACGCCACAGCCACATGCACATCCACACTTCCACCTGAAGCCAAACCACCTTGAACCCTTCACTTCCTCTCTTACCAGTGTACATACATGATCGCAACGCCTGCTCCTTCGAGCGCGTCATGGCCAATGAGATGCCGGAATTCAGTCACTGATGGATTGTGGTAGCTATAGAATACCAAAACTCATCTTCATGATATGCGTATGTTGCTGTCTGTACCAGCATTAAATTCACGAAATGCAGTCCTGGCCGGGTTCTGGTCAGAATGGCGCAAATGATGGGCACAGCTCGTGGCAAGCTGGCTTTGCCTACGGAGGCCAGAACAACCAGTTCGATCCTGGCCAAGCCTGGTCGCAGCCGGGCTCCGAACAGGCCACTGCCTTCTCTCACATCGATCCTCAAGAGCCTGCCGCGTCCAACTTCTTCGAAGCAGCTCACCAAGGAAACGCGTACCTCGCAGGCAACCTCCACGGCACTGCGTCGAGCCAGCCTACGTTTCACGCCGGACACAATTCACTGGCCCTGAATCAGCAATACTCCCCGCCAGGCCAGGATGTGATTGATCCTGCCTTTAGCAACATACATCCTGACTTATACGGACACCAGAACAAGGCGAATATTGAAGCTGATGGACTGGGCCATATGGGACAGGTTCAGAATCATCCCCACGCGCACTCTCAGGCGTTTTCTCATCACAACTTCTCTTTCCCTCCGCAAAACGAACAGTTGTACGATTCGTCCGTCCCATATGCTCAACCTCAGCAGCTGCCGCAGAGTGCTCGTCAAGATAGCCACAAACCAGTACAACCACAGCAACAGCAACAGCATTTCGATGCCTTGCATAGTGGATTCCCTCAAGGTCAGCGATTCGCCCGGCCGCCACAGCAAAGCCCTGTACAACATCAACAACAGCCATATTCCCAGGGGCAAACTTTTACACCACCGATCAACGGACAACAAGATCAATACCAACTAAACAACCCTCTTGCTTATCAACAACCGAACCAGCCCTATTCTCCACAGCCAGGATACACCTCACAAAAGCCACATCCATATCCTCAAGCTGCTCAGTCTGCGCCTGTACAACAGTCGACCCCTCAGCCAGTCCAGCAACGAAACACCATACCTGCAAATCATCCGACGCCAGTTTCATCGGCAGGTAGCAATAATACTCAGTATGGCACTGCTCAACAACCGGTTGATCCCACTAGTGGCATTGCTTCTGCTAGCGCAACTCCACCTCAAGTAACAGAGCCACCAGGTAAAAAGAGGAAGCGAGCTGTGAAGACCACGCCGGAAACTAGCCCGCCTGAACAACAACCAGTCCAGTCAATCGAGGCTCCGGTCGACCTTGCAGCAAAAAAGGCAGAAGATACAGTGCCGCTAATTGTCCCAGTGCCTTCACAGGAAGAAGCGCAAATGATTGCTCAGTTCTTTAAAAGAACCAAAGCTCAACAAATCCGATATCCTTCGATAAAGGGGCTTCCTCATCTTGTATATGATGGTAGCATCCAACTTCCTGGTGAGATTATATTAATCCCCTTACGATTTTACGAGCCTTGAAACTAATGTGGCTTCTTTTTTTATAGCTCCGAAAAGCTACGATAAGCTCTCTCCGTTCGTTTCTCTGCCATCACGCAGCGGTCGCCCGATGGTCCCAGAATTAGGCTATTGTTTACCATGTGAGATTCAAGGGAAGTTTACAAGCCAATACCGGCCGTCGTCAGAAAAGGGAGGGTTGGATGAGAGACGAGACGAGGCAAAACAACTCCTCGATGATTATGATCGGGCAATGAAGGCATTGGGAAAACGGCGACCAAAGTACACTGAATATCCTCGTGCGTACATCAAACTCAACTCTATATATGCGTGATGCTAATTCAACGTAGATGCGTTTAAGGAGCAACTGAAGTCAGACGAGGCCTCCAAAAATAAGGCTGAAAAGAAGGCCAAGAAGGAAATGGAAGACGAGAAAACGAAACCAGTATGTAACCATATCACGGCCAAATTTTGGAAGCGAATGCTAATTAATGTTAGATACGAGGTGCCACGCGCCCCGATGATCCTACCGAAGCGGCGGCCTGGGATGCTTTTGCAATCGTTCACATTGAACCATCTGTTGCCAGGACAAATGCCCTTATCGCTGGAAGAGTTCAGCAAGCCGGTGAATTTTTTATAAAACTCCGTGGGGAAATGAACAGGGCAAAATTAGAAGCCGACCAGGCTACGAAAGACAAATTGCCGGAGGCTGAGCAGATCGCCGCCAAAAAGGAGGCAGAACAAAAGAAGGAGGCCTTCTATCGAGCTGTAGACGTCACCATTGAACATGCCGATGATGCCGTGTTAGATAATCTTGGTGGTCATCATAAGCTTGTTCTGAGCTTGGTCAACGCTATGATCTCGTCGATCAAAGCTGGTGATTTCTCGGGCAAACTTCCTAAGGCGCTATTGGAGTTGTTCACTCACTTCCGTATGACCAGGAAGATTGCTGAGACGGCCAATCTTGAAACAGTACGCAAGAGATTTGAAGATAAAGGTGATAATGAAGTCAAAGGGCTAGCCCGCGAGATTGCGGTCAATATGAAAAGGGTCACCAAGCCAGCCGACTCAGAAACCACGACTGGTTACACCGGCACTTCAGCAGCCAGCAGGGCTAAAGCAGGCATCAAAGGTCCCGCCGAGGCATCATCCACCAAGCGAAGTCGAGATGACGAGTCCGACTCTCGCTCTGTAAAGAAGATCGCCGTCGAATTAGGGAGTGGCTCTCTCAGCAAGAAGCTTGCACAGCCAAAGATTCAACCGCCCACTATTTCAAAGACTGTCGCCCCCAAAGTGATGGCTTCATCTCTTTTGCCCGGAAAGAACCGGCCAGTGCCAAAACCAGTCCCCAAACAGGATACGCCCACCACAGATAGCTCAGCATCTTCCGGTGACGACAAGAGCAAATTAGAGGTCAAAAAGTCAGTCCCGAAGATTGAAGCGACTAAGCCAACTGTTTCCAAAACGGAATCGAAACCTCCACCCCCAAAGATGGGCTCAGCTCCAAGCTCCAGTGCACTCTCTGGTATCGCCTCTCTACTTGACTCCATCAATGCGCCAAAAGCTGAATCTGTGGCCCCGACATCTAAGGAGACGAGGGGGTCTGAAACCCCAGAAGCACCTGAAGACAAAGCTAAAAGACTTCGTAAAGAGGCACGTCGAAAGCTCCGGGTCAGCTGGAAGCCCGAGGGAGAGCTTGTCCAGATCAAGATTTTCCACAAAGATGATGAAGAAGATGAAGGCAGGGAAGTCAATATGATTCGTGATGCCGCCGATGACCGCTCTGAGGGCATGGTTCTGAAGCAACGTGCTGATGTTGAGGAAGACGATGATGACGATGATCTCCCCTACACACCTTGGGTGGGACCTGTGGCCACCGACTTCTCCAATCTTCCTGATGATGTACGAAACAAAAGCTATGTAACTCGTGGTGGAAACGTGACATTCACTACCGACGAGCAGCAGCAAATTGCACAAAGAGAACAGCGAGAGCTTATGGCGATCTATGCCGATGACACCGATATCCCCCCAACGCCCAAGTCTCCTCCCCCTGAAATGTCCGTCGACATTGAGTCTAAGACAGGGTACTTGCCTCAGGAGGGAACCAATTTCGAGGAGATTCAACTTAGGTGGCGGGATGAACAACAAGTTGGATTGGAAGAAGCACTTCGTGCTGCCGTAAGACGCTTGGATGCCAAGAACAGTCCATCTAGCAAGCTTGACTCAATTCTTGGTCGGCTAAAAGGCGCTGGCCCCGAGTCTACAGCATCTTCGCAAGTTACGCCCTCTATTCAAAACCATGCGATACATCATACTGTGCCACTACTTGTGGGAGCTACAGCAGAGGAACAGCTTCTAGCCTGTCTCCAGGCTGATAAAACCAGGAGTTGGCGTGAGTCTCAGCCCACTCACGGAGATGCCGTGCGTGTCTACAATTACACGGACCCGAAGGTTCGGCTCATGGGAAGTGCTATCGAGGATGTAGTAAGGGTCCTGTTGGGCAAGCCATTTCCACCCAACAATCCTCCCGATTGGCTCCAATTCGATGAGGAGCGGATTAGGGAATGGTGGTTTGGGTACAACAAGGAAGCTACAGCTAGGCAGAAGAAGGAAGAAGAGGTGAGGGCAAGGGCTGAAGCGGGAGCAAATGCTCTCAAAGCTGCCGCTGCTTTGGCTGCTCCATCTTCGGGGAACCCAGCACAGAGCAATCCTCAAGACTGGGGTGCTTACTATTCCCAGCAACAAAATTATGCGCCGTATATGGCGCTGCTTCAACAGATGACTGGTGGGCATCATCAGCCAGTTCAGCAGCTTCCAGCTCAGGCTCCACCCACTCAGCAGCCCCAGATCCCAGATAATCAGCTCCAGTCGATTCTAGCAGCCATCAATCAACCTCAACAGCCGTCACAACCGCCAGCAGCAAATATCAATAACTACCTTAACCCGAACGATCCATCATATCAGCAGCTATTGATGCTTACGCAAATGGCTCAAGGTCAACAACCGCCGGCACCTCCAAACCACGGAGGCGAGCGAGATTGGGATCGCAACGATAATCAGGGGAGCAGGGGAGATCAATATAAGGACGGGAAGGATGGCCGGAAGAAGAAAGCAACACTGCCTCCTCACAAGCCAGCAAACAAGGCACTTATTGGCACGAAGCCATGTACATTCTGGCAACAGGGCAAATGTGCAAGAGGAGATAAATGTACCTTCAGACATGGGTGATTTATTCACTTTGCGTGCCTTTTTATTTTATTGTTTTTACTCTACCTTTTCTTTTGTCTTGATTTGAGAGCATTACATCACAAAATAACACAAAACGGAGCGAAGCCCAGAGGTAACAGGGATGGAATCGCATGTATAGTCGATGGATTATCGGAATATGCCTGGCGTTGGTGCTCTTTAGATGGCGGGAGATGGTCAAACCTGGGATCTTTTGTGTGGCAGTTCCGGCGAATCTGCATGTTTGTACATTAGATTAAACTTGTAGTGCGTCTTTCATAGATCGTTCTCTACTAGGTAATCAGGGGAGCATGTGGCGACATAAAGGCGTAATTGAGCCTATCAAGTGTTTCCCGAGAATTAGGAAAGCAGATTTTTTTTTGTAACTAGATTTGCCTGCCCAATAGTCAGATCTGGCAATAATGATTTTTCGTGTTCCTTTATTTCCCAATCGTGAATCTACCATCATAGGTAGTAGGACCATCATCAGTTGTGGCATTTCATATCAGATCGAGCAGGTGCTTGTGCCAGAGGCGAGCCCGTTTAAAACAATCTTCCATCCCCATCTAGTTGCTTCCAACAACCATATCACTACTCTGCGGCTCCCATCTCAGTGTCTGCCGCCGCTGATGGCCGTGTTACCAAGCCTCTAAGACTCAAATCATACACCACATCCTCCACACGCTTGACATCATACTTGACCGCATCTGCGCGCTTGCGCAGAATATCATTCTTGAGATTTAGTAGCTGAAACCCGGCAAAGAGGTCTTTGACAAAGGCGCTAATAGTCAGGGGCAGCTCGAAGTCGCCGAGAGTGACGGCGTTGGTGGCTAAGCGGGACAAGTCCTGGGTGAGGTCGGTGAGGGAGAGGAGGTACTCTTCGATGGTGAGGTGGAAGGCATCGCGGTCTTTGAGGTTTGTGGGGACTTTTTGTTTTTTTGTTAGGCTTGGTCAGTTATTCTTGAAAGGGACGGAAGAGCAGGTGTGGTGAGATGAAGGAATGGAATGGAATGGAATGAATGAACTACCTGAGAAGATGGTGCCGACTTCTTCGAGGGTCAGGAGGCGGCCGAGTTCACTGGGCTTGGAATCAGATGCAAAGCCGCCTAACCAGGCGCAGTAGATGGTTGTGCCAATGGCATTTTGGATGCTTCGTGCCCATTTGGAGTTGTACCTGGCCACAAGATCAATTAGGCAATGAGTTCGCCATAGCCATTTCTCTACAAGAGGAAAATCTCACTTGTAGTATGGGTGCTTGGAAGCCACTTCATTGAGCTCTCCCACAACGGCTACTTCTTCCTTGACAGCCGCTTCAACCTGGGCCACCAACGCAGGATCTAAATTTTTGTAAAATCCATCCACCTCATTAGCATGAAAAATCTAGCCCCCAGAGATACGAAGAGGGAGGGGGATCAGATGGGGGGGGATTCCATCTCTCCAATAACTCACAGCGAGCGCGGGGCGTAGAGTGAACCCGTGAGAGAAGGCCTTGGGCAGTGGCTACGGTGCGTTCTAGCCGTTGGACGATTTGGGTGAGGGTGTCACGGACTTTGGTCTCCTCTTCGAGCTTGGACTCGAGGTAGTTGAAGATGGAGGGGTCGAGGAGGCTTGATTGGGGTGAAGACATGGTGGGCGGTTTTGGGTGATGATGATGAATAGTTTACGAGATGGTCGCGAGAAGTTGGATGGTGAAGGATTGGTATAGGATTGGGGATGAGAGCAGGATTAAGAGAAGGCATGTCATTACGACGCGCTGTCCTTCTTACTCCAGGGCATATAATATTTGTATCGGATGATAACTTGGCCATTCATCAAATTTCACGCTGGTCGCTACAAACTTTAGAAAGGGTCACAGACCATCAGATACAGTGATGTTTAGCTATGTTTTGCTCTACGGCAGTCACTCAAGGTTTTTGTCGGATTGATCTTCTTCACTACCTAGGCAAGCCCAGGAAAGTAATGAAAAAAAAGTTCGCGTCGCCTGGAGGCAGTGTAATACCAGGGGCACTGTGGGCAGAATCATGTGCAAGCACAGCGGAAACTGCCCCAAAACCAAAAATAAGAATAATCACGATTGGTCTCAGTAGAGACCTTTCAGAGATTAAACTGAAAAGAACAGATACTACACTTGATCTAAGCCAAAAGGCAAAGAGAGCTAAAGAAGAAAAGAGAAAAGAAAAAGCTTCGCTTTGAAGGGAGGGCGGCGAGATTTTTATAGAGGGTGGGAAGGCGGTGAATGGCTGGGGAGTGATTTCGCTTGGGGTGGCAGAATGTAGGGCGCACTGGCCAATTAGAGAGAAATTTTGCACAAGGGAGAAATGATATGCGGCTGGATGGCAGGCAGCGGGGTGGTTGCTGCTGCCTACCCTGGATGTGAGACGAGCAATTCTAAAGCAGGAAAGGAACCTCATGTTCACATAATGACGTGGTAAATGGACGGGCAGGAGATGTTAAGGCAAGAGCAATAAATTCTATGAGTCATATGTTACCCTTTCTTGGAAAAGAAAAAAAAATGAGCAGTGGGAGGACATAGGAGAGAGTTGCTTGGTAGTAGCAGCCCAATATGAGTGAGTGACTACATTAAGAGATGGCTATCTCGAGTAGAAAAAAGGCAGAGTGTTATCTGACGCAAGGTTGCCGTCTCGAGATACAAATTTCTGGGTAGCTAGTGAGAAAATGACTAAGTATACTTAGAATAGGAGAGAAGTCCAAGTCAAAACCGCACTTTCCCGCCCTGTCCCTGCAATACTCGGTACAAACGATATCCGCCAAGTGGTGTTGGTGGCAAGTTGCTGCTGGATTTACATAATTTGTTACGACTTCCACACCCATGCACTCTGTACAACCAACGAACAAACAACATTCACCGCGTAGCTCCCATACATGACCCCCCAAAGGGAGAGCTTTACGGATCAAGAACGCGTCTCTTATGGATAGGTCCGCTTGGTGCCCTATGTCACAAGGGAAAATATCGTGACCAAATCTTTTGGCAGAGGCAATGGGCGAGCTTACTGGCTCCGATTTTTGGCTCCGACTAGTGACGGGAGATAATCCTTTCGCGTACCTCTGAAAGGCATTTACAGAAGAAAAAGAACCGAGTCTAGTTCTGTTAAAAGCCCTATAATGCCGTCACCTCTCTTTCGCAGTCATCTCAACTCCAAGTGACGCGTACGAATCCAATTTCTCCGCAAGTGGGTCGTGAGACGTGATAAAGAAATCACGTTAGGCTTTTGGCCGACAAGGAGTGTGTTTGAAATATGGCTACGCTGCTGTAGGAAATTTCAAGACCGAAATGACGCGCCTTCTCCTAGTGATAGGCTCGACGATAAGGTAAGGCTTGGGCGAAAGATTTCTGCAAGCTGATGCCTCCGACTATGTAGCTGCCCGAAGGACGGGACCTCAATAATGCTCGGCGTACGCGACAAACGCATCCTGATACATCCTCCTCCTCCTCTACATTGACGTCCCACTTGTAGAAACTTGTCAAAGAGACCTGCCTGTAGCCGCTGACATCCAATATGGCGTAGCTACAACAATCCCGACACCTTGGCATTGTCATGCCGAGTGCCGACTCGGTCAGTGTTGGTTGTATTCAACCAACGGTTGAGACAATGGAAGCCAGAGTTGGCATTTGAGGAAAACACAATTCGGGTAAGTTGTCTTCGAATATATAATATGACCATCGCGAAAGGGTCGTAGGGGAGAAGCATAGCACGGCTCTGTCACACCATCCACGTCGTCAGCCTGCTCAATTTTACCTTCTACTCCCGCAAAGGAAAACTTATCGTCGAGATGAAAATCTCATCATTCAAAACATTATCAACGTTTCTTTTGGCGAGCGGATGTTTAGTATATGCAACGCAAGTGGCACCTGAGCCGCTCGAACAACCACCTGGTGTTGGGGATGAACCGCTGCTGTTACAGCTCTCCCTTGGCCTGGAACCGGAGAACCGTGAACTTCTTGATCGGACCCTTTTCGAGATTACTGACCCAGGGAGTGATCGACATGGCAGGTATCTTGGACATGATGAAGCTAAAGCATTATTGCATCCCAGTCCTGAATCCGTCGAGGCAATTGATCGATGGCTTCTCCAGACTGGCATATCGGACAGCAACATCTCACATCATGGCCAATTCGTCCGTGTTGCAATCAATTCTAGCCAGCTCAAGAGGCTGTTGGGCTCAAATGAAATTAACAGCTCGCAAGCTGTGGTGAATTTGTTGCCCCTAAGTATCAGAAGCCATGTTTCCACCATCCATACATCCAATCTAAGAAGGAAAGACGCGCCCCATAAGCCGGAATCCAATGCCTTGAGTAATAGCCAGATCCAATGCACAAGAAACTACAACGACGATCGGGTCGATCTCGAAACATGCAAAATCAAAGCAACACCAGCTTGCTTGCGGAAACTTTACAATATCGGAGACTACTTTGCAACATCGCATGGTAATGATCTACTTGGAATAGCTGGGTTTAATCAAGTAGGAACACCATGACATATCAACATTAAATGATCGCTGACATCACATAGCAAGCAGCCCAGTACGAAGACTTTGGAAAATTTCTCCGCGACTTTGCTCCCTACGCGATTGGATCTAATTTCTCTGTCGAACTTGTGAATGGTGGCCAGAATCCGCAAGGGCAAGTCCCAGCCGGCGAAGCCAACACAGACATTCAGTATGCAGCTGCCATGTCTTACAATGTCCCACTGCGCTACTACTCTACCGGTGGCAAAATGCTTGATTTCATCCCTGACTTGGAGTGAGCTTCCAATCTTATTCTTCTGTGGAAATATTACTGACAATGTTGTCTTAGTATGCCGCTTCATTATGGGCTACCTCTGGAGACATACCTAGAGTTTGCTAGTTACCTGCTTGACCTGCCTGACAATGACCTCCCTCGTGTAGTTGCCATATCGTATGGAGCTAACGAGCAAGTCGTCCCGAAGCCCTATGCTCAACAAGTGTGCAGCATATTTGGACAGCTAGCCACCCGAGGCGTATCAATCATCGTCGCTTCTGGAGACACGGGCGTCGGCGCATCATGTCAATCCAATGACGGGACCAAAACAACTAGATTTCTCCCAATATTCCCAGCGTCTTGCCCATATGTAACCGCTGTGGGTTCGACTGAAAGTAATGGACCTGAGATAGCTAGCAACTTCTCATCTGGAGGGTTTTCGGACTACTTTGACCGCCCGCAATGGCAGGACGAAGCCGTGAAGAAGTACGTGGCAGAGCACGGTGACGAGTGGAAGGGTCTCTACAATCACACAGGGAGAGCAATGCCGGATTTATCTGCCCAGGGCTTACATATTCCATTCTGGAGCCATGGGGAAAGTGGCGAGACAGGTGGTACTAGGTAAGTTTCTTTCCTTGGGAATGTCGCAGTCGGGTCGGTGCTGACTTCTTGACAGCGTCTCTGCTCCTATTTTTGCAGGAATAGTGGCGCTTCTCAACGATTATCGGGCCAAAAACAACAAGCCACCTATGGGCTTCTTGAACCCATGGATATACAGAGTTGGCAATCGTGCGTTTACAGAGTAAGTGATCTGGCAGGAATGATGTTGTGAATGGTCCAATACTCACAACTATGGACAGCATCACCACAGGTAGGTCAATCGGATGTACTGGCCACAGTATGGCTGAACTTGATTCACCGAAAGTTCCTGGCGCAGGTTGGAAGGCAGTTCCAGGCTGGGATCCAGTGACGGGATGGGGTACGCCGCTGTTTGATAGGTTGAATGAGCTGTCAAACGAATAGGAAGGACACAACGACGGAAAGCTGAGGGTTATTGTGGCCCTGAGGAAGGTTGGTCATGTGTCGTGGCTACAGTGAGGTCGAAAACCTCCAGTTCTTTGTGTCATTGAGAAACTTTATTGTGGTTTATTCTATGTACATGCGTATCTTCCAAGTGACTGAACGCATTGCCCTGTGGAGTCGTATGGCTTTAATCTACTCCAGGGCCAGCAGTCTAAGAAGAATCGAACCTTCTATCGGGGGAACAGAATGTTATGCCATTTGTTTGATGTTCTTGTATCCTCCTGTCGGCTGATACAAGAATAATGGTGGAGATAGATAACACCACTGGATGGGGTATAGCCGGCATGGATTAAGAACAATTTAGTAGTATAGACAGTATCTGATTTGAGATATATCTGGTTAATCTTTGGTTCGCTGGGAGTTCAACAACAGTTAGATAATGTCTCTGAAATGCTGAATTATTCAATTGTGAATCATGGATTTGGGCTCCTTTTTGAGCCTGTCTGATGGTTTAACTGCCAATTTGCTTAGATCAATAGATAAAAAACGTCAGTCATTCACGACAAACCTGACACCTTCTTTGCAAGTGAAAGTCATGAAAGATGCGAACACTTGAGACTGCTCTTCCACAGACATGCCTATAGATTGAACAGTGAGAACTGCTCTTCAAGAGAGCTCTGTAGGTTGAACGGCGAGAAGGATCATAGTTAAATAGACCATAGATCAAGTTCTGGTGGTGATTCTACCTCACTACAGCACCATTTAGCAGTCAAGGCAAAGTAATTTAACAAAGATTATTGAAGAAATCAACGGTTTACATAATATACAGAAGAATTTCTCAACAGCCCCATTCAGGATCACACTTGACACCATGGCACCCGACGGTGACAAGTCATCTAGACGCTCTTCTAAGAAGGATAAGGAGCCGAAGAGTGAGAGTGAGCAAGAAATTTCCGATGGTAAGATCAGGGTATGACATGCTTAGATGTAATAAATTGTTGCTAACATAATGACAAAGAACCAGGCTCACCACCTAATAATGACTCAGGCAACACGATTACAACGACACGCACACACCGAAAGAAGTCTGCTTATGAGATAGTGAGACCAAGAGGCTCGCCGTATGATATACAAGTGCGAAAAAAGAGCAAAAAGAGTAGGAGGAGTAGGAAGAGCAAAAAAGGTAAGGAGAAGGAGACAGATGAGGGAGAGGACGACGACGAAGACGAAGACGAAGACGAAGACGGGAATGAATCAAGTGGAAGCCGAACGGGCAGTACCATATCGAAGAGGAAACATAAGAAGAAAAAGACGAAGAAAAGCCTGGCTGTTAGGTTATTGGGTCTGGCACTTACATGATTGCGGTGGTTATATTAAACTATATGTTTGGCATTTTTTATTATTTTAGTTTGAGAGGGTGGACTCTGTGTGGCTGGTTATGTGAAGATGTACAAGCGGAGAAGGTGAGTTCTTGTTTCTCGTAGCTGGTTGATTTTGGGAGTCGATAAATTTACAGACTAATATACTAGAAGTATATAAGCGTGATGTAAATTCGATGTACGATCGTAATAGTTCCGAATTTCTAAAGTTTAATGGATCGACTAATGTGTCAAATCAGCACAGTCACAGTTGCCTTATATATATATATATATATATATATATATATACACTTCCATTTAATCGTCACAAGGTAGCAAAGCCATGCTGGCCCTGGTATCCTATCTTACCATTTTGAAGCTCATTTCTTAAAATTCTCTAACTACTAAAAGCTGAAAGCGAATATATTTTCTCATATAGGCATACTCAAATACAGTGTGCATAATGTTACTGGCGCTATTTGACACTATGCCAGTGTTTCCTCCGCGCCTATTAGAGTGATCCCCAACAACAACAATAGCAGCACCACACTCATTGACTGGATTACAACGCAGCCGCTTCCTAATTTCCATAATGGATGATCATGTAAATAGCAGCACCTATGAGGTAATCGGATCGCATATTAGAATTCACGATCAATGCGGAGCCTGTGGCCAAGCGTTCTTGGCGAGGGAACGGATTGTCGCATGTATGTGACTCGCTCATTATCGTGATGAGATGTCGGGCTGACGAATGGCAGTACTGGGTGACTACGGTGCCGATGGATATAAAGCGTATGATGTATTCGAATTTACGAACCAGCAAATTCAAATGGAACTTCAAAACGGAATCATATCCTGCAAGCTGTCTAACTGCGTCTGCCTCTCCAGTTCTGCAGTGGTAGAGAACGCAATCGTCCATACAGACTGTTATAACTTGTTTCTTACGAGATGCCACGCCAGGGATAGTCTTTGGCGGCTAGGCATCGCTGCAATGTCAATTTTTCCTTGGCGCGAAGCTCCGCCTCTTGTCTTGCCACGATGGGATTACGCTGTCGAGGACGTGAACATCGTCAGCGACGTTTGTGGACTGCCTGAGCTAAAGTCTCTTCCGGCCGAGATGGCCGATACAATTCAAGCGTATTCACAATCACATGTTCTCTGGAGGTACTGCTCTGTGTTACGTCTTGCTCAATCTTTGCAGGATAACAAACACGATGAAGCTCAGACCCATTGTCTGGACGTTATCGACGAGTGGGACCGCGGCGGTTTGCCAACTCTGTTGACAAGCACTGCAGCAGCGACACGACCGATCATTCGAATAACCATTGATTCTAGGGGGATCAAGAGAATAGAGAGGATGACTGAAGAGGCGGCGTCCCAAGCTTGCCCGTTTAAAGCTGACTTTGAAGTCTTTGTGGTTGAGACAGCGAGGAAGTTACAAAGTGTAGAGGCAAGATTTCAGGTGAGTGTTCTAGTATACTTCTGTTACGAGCTGGCTATCATTCATCTAAACTAATACGACCATCTGTGGTATCTAGCTTGGGCTGTGTCGTTTGAACGTCCCAAGTGAAACACATCTCAATATTTGGGACCTCCCGACGCCGCCCAAGTTGAGCGAGTGCCTTCTGACCGAAAACGTGCGAAATTCACATACGCGATTTGTCACCACCAGTATGGATCCGCGAACCACTACGGGGCTCACCTTCTTTGTGTGTGATGGATCGATTATAGGCATTCATGCTCATACATCGAGAGAACCAACTGCACTGGATACATTTAAGAGGTTGGGCCTTCAATGGCAATACTATGCCATCTGGGCTTACGTACCAATCGCCCCTCGAGACGAGGTTGTTGGCTTTGGTGTTCTTGAGAATCTCATAGAGCACCCGGTCCCGATGTACTCAGGTGATCTGTGCCTCATTGTAAGTCTCACGAATCTCGGGTCATTTAATGTGTAAGCTATTTTTTTAACAAATATATATTAATATAGATTCGGACTAGATTAATAGGGAAAATCTATATTGGTGGCCGCCCCAATGCCACTGTTCCCTGTCAAGAAACTGTATCCGAAACACCACCGCACCCAACGCTGATTTATGACCTTGTACCCCATCAGGCAAGCCGCCATTTTGGTGTCTGTCCGAGACAAGGAAAGCCCACTGTCAAAAGAACTAGCCTATCTCCTGGACCGTTCCCACGATCGAATTGTGCCTCAGCGCCATTAGAGGACGTCATTTGCACACGGGTATTTCAGGATGTTGAGACCCGACTGTTCAAAGGCGTCATTATTGAGTATCGCAATGGGGGGATGCGAGCCTTGGGACAATGTCGACTGGGGGTCGACCCGTCTCAATACTGCGTAAACCCGGTGCGCTTGTGTTATGCCGAAATCACGTACCAGCAGCCGGGTTGGCGTTATTCAAATGCAGCTCTTGAGTTGAAGTTCACATCGTCTGGGTCGCATGAACACGGAGATGCTACAACAGTTTGGGTGTGTAGAGAAATGAAGGGCACGCTTGGCCTTTGGTTCATCAAGGACCAAGTCAAGATAGAAGCGATTGATGACGATACCGAGGATTTCTAGAGTGCTGGCTGAATCGCAATTGTCATCGTGGGTAAAATAACTTGACAGGATATTCGCGCACTATGCAATATTGACATTTCTGTCGACCTAAGAAGGAACATATATATAAAGAGGAACTGTGGTATTGGGGAAGGGGATATAAAATCAGCACTCCCCAATTACTTCGTCGTTCGAAATGATTGCATTTACGTGCACATATGGGCAAATTATCAAGTGCAATCTCGGCGAGTGCTAAACAGGATGTAGGTTATTTACCACCTGAAGATTGCCTTTAGGCTTCTTATTATGTAGGTCCCGAGGACGCCTCATATTGGAGAAACTAAGTCTTTTGATGATTGTTATATAACGATCCCTGACGGGCTCCGAACATTTACTGAACGTGGAGACTCTAGCATTGTGGTAGAGCAGACGAAGCAGATTCTCATACAGTCGAATACACGGCGTGATAGGATCATGATGACTGAGTCTTGAGCTAGTAGATTCCATCAACGTGGTATAGTGGCTTCGTGATGATAACTATGAGAAAACTTCTCGTCTGAAGGTTCTAAGAAGGTTGCTTGTTTGCTGGAGCATCTCCCGATTGATAGATTCACAATGCCCCCAATGGATGATGATGTGGTGTTGAGTCTCAGAGAGTTAAGACCCCTGAGTTGCAACTCAAATGGCCATGACGGGGATACCGTGCCATGCCGTGCCGTGCATTTCTCCTTTCGAGAGGATATATCTTGCAGAGCTCAAGCCTAGACATATATAGATTTTGGGTAGCTGCACTTTTAAATTTAGAAAACATAAAATTTTGTCACTTCGTGGACGTACGAGACACTTGTTACTATCTCATACTGATCTGCCAGCAACATTAATCATGATGTTAAGCACACTCCAGCAGAGGCACCGAATATCATTATGCCGTACTTGCTTCTATAGTAATCAAGCAAGCAAGTGAGTGAGTAATATAACGACAAACCACAAGCACAGGTCCAAATAGCTGTCAGAGATTATCTTTGATTCAGTATATTCTAAGATAGCTATTCATCTAGCTATAATGTTTCCTCTAAAACGCCGAGCCATCTCATCCAGCGAGGCTTTGAAACAACATCAACAACCACACCCAGCGTACCAAAGTCACACACATGCGCACCTCAGCCGCTCTCTCTCTCTCTCTCTCTCTCTCGCTCAAAAAGGACTGAATGCCGCCCAGTCCCATTCTCTCGTTACATAAAGCAGCTGCGGCTTCTAATCCAACAGAAAATACAATCGGTTCGTTGAACAAGCCTTTTCCCATGACGCATTGCCCTCAGTCATAAAGGGGTATAAAATATGTTTCCGAACAAAAGACAGAAAAACTGAACGCAAAAAAGACAACATGAAAAAACCAGAAAACAAAACTACCTATGCCGCTAGTCATCGTGGTTTTCTTCCCCCTCCCCTCCCCTTTCCCCGGTTTCTTTATTTCTTCCCTGATGCTGATGCGGTTTAGACGCCTCGGAACATTCTGACGATAAGGAACCACATGGCGCCGAGGAACTTGAATCCACTCAGCACGGCGACACTCCACAGAACGACAGCCATGTAGATGTTGGAACGCTGAGTTTGCTGCTCCTTCAAGTCTTCGTTTGATCCTGGCGTGATCTTTTCTAGGCCTGCAGAGCTCAAAACCACCGCAGCGAGGGCAAAGTTGGTGATCATCCAAATGAGCACGACACCAGTTCGCACACCACGATAGTAGTCCATTTGCTTTTCCTGCTGCTGTGACGGCGTCGGGTCCTTCTTTACCTCCACAAACTTTGCGCTGAACTTGGAAATCTCTCGCTGGTACTGAGCGTTCAGGTCGCCCTCATCCGGAAGATCTGTCTTGCCTGATCCATCCTTGGTATTGACCGAAGGTAGCTTCTCCACCTTGTCGTCGCCCTTTGTACCCCACGAAACATCGTGCGTGTTGCAGAAAGCGTAGACGTTGAGAACGTTGGTGAATGTCGGGGTTAGAAGCATGTATTGACCAAATGACGTGATCATGTGCCATGGGTCGAACATGAGCAATGATGCAATGAGCCATATGCCGTACGTGGACATTACGGATACGATGAGCGTATAAAAGACCTGGTTCTTGAAGAGCTCGTTGATATTGAACCCATTCGTATCATGGATATCCGCAATAATGGCTTTGACTGCGATGAAGATGGCAGCAAACATCAAATAGCTATAATGAATTAGTAAAATATTGCTAAATCAATAGATCACAATAGAACTCACATCATGATACAAGCCCAGAACCAGACCATGGCAGAGTACAGCTTGCCGGATCCCGCTGGCCTATTGCCCAGGGAGAGGACGAAGCAAGTAATTAAGCATACACCGTAGAACCATTCAAACACGACACCGAGAATTTCACCAGTTTTGCCCAAGAGATTTTCATCTCCCAGACTTGTCGTCAGAATCTTGAAAACCAGGAAGAAGTTACCGATAGCAAACCAAGCAAAAATCATATTCACAGTGTTGAACACAAATTCGACAAAGAAGGCCAGTTTTCGGAAAAATGAGTGGTCGGAGCGGAAGAAGTCATGAAAGTGAGCAATGGCGTAAATAGCAGCGAAGAAGGAACCGTTCAACCAACGACGACGCTGAAGAACCAATTCCGTCACTGTGTCTGGAACATCAGTCTCACCAGTGGCTGACTTGACATATTGCAGGAGCCAATGGCAGTTTCGTTTAGTGACGAGCTCGAAACAGAGGATACGATCTTCGGCAAGATACATGTTGGATTCGAAAAGACCAGCTTTACCACCGCCATGTAGGGTTTCACCCAGGAAGTACTTCTGAAGAGGACCCTGGCCGTTCTTGTCGTTCTGTAATGCGACATACCGATAGGCAGAGAAGGCACCGGGCAACACCGAAATGAAGCCAAAGGCAGACTCCAAAGGCTTATCCAGAATGTTGCTCATCTTGTACTCGAAGTTTTGTGTCGCCACTAGCGGATTGAGCAAGTACTTGCCGCCTCTTCCCAACATGGCTTTGATCTCACCACAAGCACCGCCACACATGGGCTCTAGATCAAATGCCTTCCAGAGGTGGTAAATGGAACTGCCACCAGGTCTCGTACCAGCATCAAGGAGGACGCAAATGTTGGGATCCAGAACACGTCCAAATGCTTGGAAAAACCATCTGTGCGAGTTGATTTTTTTCTGGTTCTTTTCCTTCAGGCAGAATAGCAATTGAACAGGCTGGCGCCGGTGGACGAGAGAAACAACATCGCTCTTGATCTGTAAGTGTGTTTGTGTAGTGTACTCGTAAATATGCGCCGTCACGTCCTTGTTGTTGACCTGCTGCTTCGCAATACCCTCCTGGTACACACCGAGACCAGCCAGCACTGCCTTGGTTCTGTCGTTGATCTTGGCTCGGCCGTCACTGACAATGCACACAACAATCTTCTTCCATCCGTCTTTGCCCCAGGTTTTACTGTTTGGACGATTGCACATGTATTCGATATTCTTGAACACACCCACCATAGTTCGTGCGAACAGAACATCGTCTTCGTTATACATGGTAACCACGATGAAAAGCTCGGTATGTCGGGGCTTGCTGAAAAGCTTCTGGCGCAGGGTGAAGTTTTCGTCGTAGAAGTCATTGGGATCGCATGTTGCCGCCGTGTATCTCATATGGGTAAACTCATCACGCTCGCCGTGAGGGTTCTCGCGCAGCATCACGGGAGGCACAGGGCAATCGAGCACCAGGTTGCCGCGGTACAATAATACCTGCTTCACAGTCTTCCACCTCTTGATGCCGCCCTGCGGCGTAACTGGTCTGTTGTCCTCATATTGGGTCAGATTGCCTTCTGGAGGCTGCTGGTTCAACATCGGCCGCTGGTCATCGTAATGATCGTAGCCCTGCTGTTCATAACCCGCATTGTCAAAGTTGTCTTGAGGGTGAGGTTCGTATGGCGAGCTGTAATAGGCATCATGATGGGCTTCGGGGTTTAAGGCGTATTCGCCTGGGTGTTGACTCGGGTTATAACCTGAAAGGTTGTCGACAGAGTGCTGAGCATGGCTCGTTAGCTTCTCCGACCTTGTGGCCATTTGAAGGGCGGCAATATGTGACTCACTGCAGCGTTGATGTTTAAATGATCGCTTGGAGTACCGAGCCTTCCTGGCTCCGGCATGTGGAGGTTCTGAGGCTGCTGCTGGTGTCCATATGGATGTTCATCGAGCTGGTATCCCTGCTGGATAGGGTGCCCAGGCGACGGAGTTCTGTACGGGTTGCCCCGAGGATCCATCCCTTCGTCGAAATCTGGGTCTATATAAATTTGTAGCCGTTAGATGCCGTGGCCAAAAATGGTCGAATGCTTTTTCTAGAATAAAAAAAAAGCCAGAGAGGATTGTGTGGTTCGTCGCGCAAACAGTGCAGTGCAAGGAGGGAGGGTGGTGATAGCACGTTGATCAAACAAGAAGCTCCAGAACGAGACGGGAGCAGCGCAAATCGCATGGGCAGGAGATGAAAGAGATGTCGCAAATGGAAGCAACGTCGCGAAATAGCGATGTGGGCAGTCGAGATTAAACAGGCAGGGGATCGTCGTCAAAGGGACTTGGGGACCAGGCCAGCATTGGTGTTGATGATCGCCAGCCCAAGGCTTGGCAGGGTTCATCAGATAGGGGAAATTGGGCATTTTTTGGAAACATACCTAACCGATTATACGACATGGCTGGTGCTAGGTGCGAAGGCTTGACGCTTGCGCGAATCTGCTTTGTTTGGTGGTGGTGGTTTTAGGGACAAGCTGTGGTTAGGAGGGAGATGGATAGATTGCGCGTGGTTGCCCCCTAGCGACTCTTGGAATGGATGCCGAACACCAAAAAAAAAAAGGGTATTATGCTCTCTCCGGGAAATGCGGGTCTCTCGCAATTGCTATCGCCTCCTGCTAGAAGAAGTATCGTATGTATGTACTCCTCGTTGTCCGAGGACTCTCCTTGCTCACTGTCTAGCATGCAACTCTGTAATCTGGGGGGTTCCGTGGTGCCCGATCGTGGCGTAGCGTTTGTTTTACGTCGACGTTGAGAGCGAGCGAAGACACACGGGAGGCCTGTGCACCGAGCACACAGTTGAACCGAAGGACTAACTGGAAGAGAGCAACCAGATGAGTAGTAGCTCGAAGGCAGCGGTGCAGGGCGTATCGCAGGTAGCCCGAAAGATCGTCGTATTGTCGCAGGAGAGGAGTAGGAGGACGACAAGGCCGGGGGGAGGGAGGAAGAGAGGGAGCCAAGCTCTCACTTTTGCTAGCTGATGTCTAAGAGTCCAATCTACAGCACTAAGAAGGGGGAAAATATAGAGATGGGAGGTGCTTAGCATGCGGTTCGCGACATTGTTTAAACGGCGGTTTCAAGGGATGAAATTTGTTTGAGAGACGGGGTTTCAACGACCTCTTGGGGGCAAGGATTGTTTTGCACTTCTCGACGGCTCATTCGACGGCAGACCCATGGCGGCGGCCCAGCGCTTCGTTTCAGAGGCGGTAGCGGGGGGCTTTAGTGGCAGTTAGGCGGGGGGACACAACCACACTGCCCGTCTGCTAGGGGCCATGCTCACTGAGATTGGGGTCTTGCCCCCTCCACTGTCCACTGCAGTGCCGTAAAGGCTCAAGAAGCAGCGGCGGCCACCGCCTGTTGAACGCCTTGCAGGCTCTCCCGTCTTCTGTTAGCGCTACTGAACCCCATTTCCCCCGATTGCCTGGGTGACCGCCCACTACAATAATGACGTCGCCTTGGGGTCGTTTGGAGGGCTGAAGATGTGGGTGTGTTAATTCAACCAGGGGGTGTTTCTGCCTCTCCAGGGTGGTGATCTCTTCACCATCATCTCAACGAAGAACGTGTCCTTAACCAGAACCCCTACTAGTCTCAGGGTAGGATATTCAAACACTGCAAGATCCATGCACTGAGGTCGGAATCTAATTATACGAGTATAATGTCGACTTGCACTCAACCTTCACTAATTGCAGGTGGGGGAGGGAATCTTGCACCGTCAGCAAATACCAAGCAAGTAGTCGAGACCATGGCGTCGTCAGCTGGCTGGGCAACGACGTCGGCTGCCATTCCGCTCAACCCACTATTAACTGGGACACCAGCGAGATGACGGAAGACGAGCCAAAAATAAACACCAGCAGCATATGCACAGCCATAGGGGAAATGGCATAGATGAAAGACTTTCGCCACATCTGGTCGCCTATTTCCACACCTCCAAGGGACGCTTGGTGCAGATTCACTGAGCTCAGCCTCGGAATGATGCACTAGAACCCGTGTCGAACATCCAATCAGCGCTCACTAAGCAATGACGGGGGAGATCTCGGAATCAGAACAAAGCCCCCCCTCCCGAGACGCGGCCTTGTCGTCACTGCTGATGTGCAGTCCATCTCCTCTTCGCCAGTGAGAAGTGAGATGGGATTGAGGTTTCTTTGAAAAGTGTTCACAGGAGCCTTCGCCATTCTCGATTGGGCTCTGCCTTTGCATCTCTATGGACTAATGAGGCAACGGATCGGTTGCTCCTGATGTATCCGGCTTATATCCAACTGAGCAAACCTCCCTCCGGATATTAGCTCTACCTTCATATCTGCAGGTGACCATGCCGATTCTGCAAGGCAATTTTGTCCGATGTCTTAGATGGGACGAACGTTACTGGCGATGAAAAGAACAGCCCCAACCTGTACATTGAACTGGATTATTCCATTAATACCGAAATACCCAAATTGAGATTATGCCCGCCACAATATCGCTAGCCCGGCTGAAGCTCCAGAGATTGAGTGCGGCGTTTCAGCCTTGGCTGCACCTTAATAAAATGCCCCGTCCTGCCCTGCCTCAAATCTGGACTGTTGAGCCCTCCATTGCTTATGCAGAAAAATAGGCTATACCGGCTTGCTATAGTAACCTGATGGAATGCCTTACTGTGTAACAGCTTCGTCCCACAGCCGCACAAACGAACCCTTGTGGGTAGTGACCCTGAGGTCGTCTCACGCTGACGCATGACTCGAGTTCGATTAGATAAGAAATGGGCATGGGCTGGTCGTATACTGATATATTATATCTATTATCTGGCATGCAGTGCTTGATATGCCAACGCTCGCTCGTAAGCAAAGTAGTGACAAATAATTCTGCCATATAATCTGCAAGCCATGCTAATCATTTCTTTATCATCATCTTGACTGGCCGTAGCAGCGGCTTCAATAATAAATCCGGAAGCAGGTGCTCGTAAATTCTGTTGATGCCTATTGCCTTTCGCCGTGTTTGGAAACTGACGAATCTTTCTTGTCGTTTATAATTTGAGTGACTTTTAGAGGTTATCAATAACCAAGATCTCTAAGCCAAATCCACTATCAAAAGTAGGCATGAAGTGCGTTGCATAACAAATAACTCACTTCTGGTAGTGGCTACTGACCGCCATCGGACAGGAGGAGCAAGGTGTCTTGCGCCATCTATGACCTGTCAATTGTTTGTTGATGGTATTTCGCGTATTCTATATATATCTACGTTTCTGAAGTTGTCTTGAATATTTAACCATGTCGCCTAATGGACCCAAGACAACCGACGGTATCTAGTTAGGCTATACCCGTGGAATATATTCTCTCCTCCCATACCAAAACCCTTATACCATTTTAGTATTTTCATAGACCAACAGGTGGTTAGAAAGTATGTAATCCTAAGAATAAGGCGGCCATCGCGGAATTGGAGTGTATGTGGATGATCACCTAGGAGTCAAGGAGCTGACGACTATCCTGGAGGATGATCTCTCCTTGGGTAACGAAAACATTATGCATTTATCTGCACGGAATTTGACTTTGGCGACAACTTCCACGAAACTTCCTACTTATTTGAATGAGATAGTTAGCCAAATGCCACAGCAAGGCAGATAATTACTGTTTTCACCAAGATTTGGAAATACCTGCTGGTTGGAGAGGTACAGTGCCAATTGATTCAACATATCATCAGCAAAGCTCTCTATGAGAAAACAGGCAGGTGGACGCTATTCAAGACATATAGTGCTCTCTGACTTGAGAGTTTTGAAAGAGCTTGTTTTGTGTTTCTCGAGGTTTCTGGTGGGAGATATTCTGGCTAGATATAGAACCCCCCTGCTGCTCTGCATTTGAAGTCGAAGGCGGTGAAAGCCAATGCCCTCGAGGTTGAAGATGAGGAATTGATGATTCTGGAAAAGCTCCCTGGGAGAAGCTCTCTCTCATTATGATACGTGGGATTTTGGCAATCGTTAGTTATTCAATTGAACAACCGGGATTAAGCTGAGATGCTGATTTTAGACCTTGCAATTTCAATGTTCCATGCAAAAGTATGTAGTTTTATTTGTAGGCAAGTAGGAGGAAAGGAGGTAAACAGCATCGCCCTGGGGTCAAGATTATATATATTCTACGAATTGAACAATATCATCAGCGATAGTATAAGATTGAAATCAGAATCATGGAGAATCAGTGGCGAATATGAACGGTAGTGGTATACATTCCAACCCCTTTTCCGTATGCTGTTGTTCGGGGTGTCATTCACATATCTGGATACAAATGATGATGGCCAGGAGATTATGGTCTTCAAGTTTGAATATATAATTTCTATCTATCTTTCTATTTGTCAGCTGCTAGAGGTGACTGCCAGATGGTCCAGTCGTCACGGCAGCATTGGCCCTTCAGAGGCCAACCCTTTGCTGCCCCAACGTCATAAAAGGACTGATGGTAAACAAATGATCACTTGGGCAGGTGCCGTTTCTATGAGAACGGGCGTTGAAAGTTTGATGCCTGAGGTGCACGCGTTAGTTGGCCGTTGCCTAAGAGCGAAGCCTCGCAGCTGCCAAAACGTCTCGCAGGCAACTTGAGGCATCTCGCTAGCACTTCTCTTCTCCAACAAACACCTTCACAATCTATCTGAAAATTCAGAGATCTATTTTTCAAAGAGTGGTTTGGCTGACATTATTTCACCCCTTATTTCAAGAGTATCACTACCTTCATTTTCTACTTTCTTAAACTGCCCAAAAGTTCTTCCTCAAATCGCAAGGCGATACTGGAGAGGCACCACAACGAGGATCTATTCTGGAGACGAATCAATGCTTTAAGGTATTCTAGCTCGATGGAGGTATCAGAACCTGATTGCTAATGAAAGTTCCACTAGTTACCTTTCTGCATAGCAATCGAAATGAGTGACGCAAATGCCAAAGTAGGTGAGGAGGAGCTTAGAGAGATATGCATGGTAAGAAAGTCCATTTTATTATCTTTAAAGTGACTTGTTCCTCAAATAGAACCTGGCAGTGTATAGTCTTGGGTATATGGGAATTTCTTGCCAGTTTCATCATCCAGTTCTCACAACTTATCACACCTTGACAAATTTGCAACACAGACTGCAAATTGAATAGATGCATGAGTTTCTTTCGCTGACTTAAGTTGAATCTTAGGCTGAACTTGGTCGAATACGACAGGAGGAGCTTCCTTTAAGCACTATCTCAAAACGACCCTCGTTCATGCCTGGTCGAGGCAGCGGAACTAGCCACATCTCTCAAGCACGAAAAGACAAGCTAGGGGGAGCATGGAATGGTAAGTCTACAGGTGGCAGATATTAAATTTGGCTAGCTAATCATTGGTTAAGTGCGAATCGAGGACCATGAATCTGAGCAGATGAAGGGCTTGGATGTTGCCAATAGTCGTCCTTGGGCCCCCAAAGATTTCGCGGCCGACTTTGTGAGACGACATCAGTTAGAATCGTAAGACTATGGACGCTGCTGAACCAAGTCCGTTAATGAAAGAGACTGACAAGATTTCCAGTGCACCGCCCAAACTCGCTTCGGGGTCATATAGACCAAAAGCCGTCAGCAAGACGACCAGCACTCAATCAACAGCGGTCTCTACGACCGTAAAGACTCAGAGTAATCCATCAACAAGACATCAAGCGATCGAGACTATAGTGCATGCAACTTCACATCGGAAAGACGTAAGTAAACACACGACCAAAACCTCAAACCCTACACCAGAGAGCCAAGATGGCATCGCACGTCCTCAAATTCAGACACCGCAACAACATCTTTTACATCAAGGCAAGTGCGAAATTATCCACAGAGACAACTCCTCGAATAGTAATTTCTCAGCGTGGTTTTCTATGAGGGCAATCGTCCCAACAAATGAGGCATTCCTGGTCCTCACTTCGCCTGGAAGAGATGAAAGAGTCCACAATGTACTGCATCTAGAGGAGCCCGTACTTGATGGTATTATTTGCAAAATAACGAGCGCCGACAAAACTCTCACCTACAGAATGAAGTTTGAGAAAAAGACTGAGGCGGTGAATTTCCACCTCTATCTAACAAATCTTCGGTGTTCGGCGCTTCAGCATAGAGCAGCTTCCTCTCCTACTACCCCTACACCTGCATCCACCCGTGAAAAGAGACAACCAGAACGCAATACATCTGCGAACACCAAAATTTCGCATCAGAATGGCGATAGTATGACACATCTAGATGAAGATACAAGGAGTAAGCCTAATAGCAACGGCAGTGCGATTACTTCTCACGAGCACGCCGAGGAAGACCTCATTGACGTCCACCGTATTCCCACCACTGGGACTACCAAATTGGAAAAAAGTCCCGACCCAGACCCTACTGGAGGAGTCACAATTGCGGGTGCGGCAGACAAGCTCCAGAGTCTGGTCCAACAAATCCTACGTGACATTGCCGAAACTGGATTCCCTATTTCAGAAGAGACGGTAGATGAGGTTGAAGACGTCGCCATATCAAATTGGATATCGGAAGGGTTTATGCATACAGAAGCCGATGATATTAAAGCTGATCTCCTCGAACTTCTAAAGCTTTTAGTTCGCCTTAAGCGAAAGACAAGAACTGCAGATCAAAGGAGTACGACTGATCCGGATCGATCTTTCCAGGAGGACTAGAAATCCACCGGAGGCCAAGCAAAACGAATCCAATACGCCGCAGAAGATATTATTAGTTTGAAGAGCCAGGCTGTGATAAAGCCGCCCGAAATTGATGCGTCCGGTGTGTACGGCATTCGATCATCGAGTTTGAAGGCTGCGAAACCCTCTCAAGCCCGAGGACTGGCCTCCTCCCGTTGGGCTGTCGGCTCAGTGCCACACGAAGGTCAATTTTCGGGTGTCTTGGGTTGACCTTAGAGTACCTGGATATGTAATAGGAAAGAGGCAACGTTTAGGAAGGAGTATTAGGACTACCATTTGCAGGCAGTAAAAAGTCTTGACAAGGGGTTTACGTACATCAGACGCATGAGGGGCTGAGTGGTGCTCAGAGACCCAATCGGGGATATGTACCTTGCGCGCATCTATGTTTTTCATCCACAATAATTTTAAAGGGACTGATATCTAGGAGTACGTAGTGGCATTCTATCAGATGGAGCTAGATCTGGGTGATATTACAAGTTGAGGACTCTGGAGTTGATGAATACTACGCCGAGCTGCTTAATTTCTGCCTACATCTGGATTCGTACATGCTTAGTAGCTGTTTTGTTTCTTCGTCCAAGGTATCATTTTGGCCTTCGGCGTCATAAACTTTGGTAATAAAGTCAATGGTATCTTGATACCGACGGAAAAAATACAGCTCCTCCACGGCATGGAGGACTAGTTGAAGATGCTGCTTATTGGCCCCTGGGCCTAAAGGCAGAACGATGGTTTTGTGGATCTACTTTATGTTAATAGCTGATTTTTCTCTTAAATCAAGAAGTCGTGTTCGTGGAATTCTAGAAGCGATATGTGCGATAAATAGAATGCAAGAGAAATGATGCTTACCTCGCCATTTTCAACTTTAGCCTTGTACTCGCGCCTTACGGCCTGAAAGTCTGCCTCAGTCTGGCCAGTCCTTCTAGATTTCTTTTCACTGTTGTCCTCTTCGGTATCGGAGATTTCAAAATTAAGGAAGATGTTGTCTTCTTCTTCATCGGACATGGTGAGTATGGCGTTGGGGGGGGTGACTTGGCTTTGCTCCCCTCGGCTGGCTGGGCTGGTGATGCGCGTGATCGTATAGGCACAGCCGCTGCGAATTGAGATACGGGGAATGATAAAAATAGAGGGAGGCTGAGAGGGGGTGTATGTTTTTTTCGAGGCGTGAGGTGACTTCCTTATTGTAATCCTTTTTGGTCTCGGCGTTTTTGGACGAGATATGGAATTTTGAGCACGCAGGTTTCGGTTTGGGTCAAGTTCATTGGCTGGCTGACTTGCTTCCCACCAAGCAATGGAGATGACACCAGGGCCTTGAACAACGGCCGGACAGTGAAACACGACAGGGAGCCACGGGCGCCAAGGGCGCTAAATGGAGACGTTGGTACAGGACATACAGGGCAGTCTAGTGGACGTTCATTTGTAACCAGCGCTACGGATCGTTCGTCGGCTGCCAATCAGACGTGAAATGTCCTGAGGACAAATCTGGAACCGCCTGCAAGCCGAAGAAAAAAGGGAATGGATAATATTGCCGCCGCAGTTGTATGTAGGTATCTGTTAACACGTGGCTACGGCGGCATACATCATCAGTATGAGCAAGCATTTTGGTGGCGCAGTTGGATGGCCAGCGGTAAGAAGCAAAGGCAAAGTATAGGTAGGTACCTAACCTAGCCTTGAGGTTCGAGTGATGTGATGACGGACCAACTGTTGTCAGCCTCCGGTTAGATTACCGGCTCCGAGTTAGCGCTACGGGGAAAGAAAGACAGAAAGAAAGCTATAAGCGCCGTGAGACCTAGAGCAGGGCGTCGAAAAAACCGGTTGTTGGGAAGAAGGAAATAAATTGCGCCACCCCTCCTGTCGTTGTCAACTTCAGACTTACTGTTTATGTCTACCTTTGTAATAAGTTCTAGAGGGCTTCTTTCTTAGTTTGTCTTCTTTTTTTCATCTGCGGAAAGTCTTGTCTTGCCAGATTTGACTCCTCTATCTTTGCCATGGCGGAGACACCAAGCGAAACAGCGCCTGCGCCAGAGCAGCAACAACTACCACCAGCTGTCACGACCGAGACAGAACACAAGCCTCAAGATTCCGTTACCAACAAAGCCAGCGACAGCGCTGCTGCCACTTCTGCTGCAGAGACAAAAGAGACGTTGTCATCACCAGAGAAAGCAGCATCTCCGAAGCCCACGCCTCCTGCATCGCTCGACATCGACAGCAACAAGCCTGAAGACTTCACTGGCGAGATCCTCACTACCAACGAGCTGCCCTCGGTCGAGATCCAGAAGAAGATTGAAAACTATGTTGTCCTGGACCAACATGGCAAGACGCACACCTTCAAGAGCCTCTACACTGGACCGAATGTAGCTCGAAGGGTGCTTGTCATCTTTGTACGACACTTCTTTTGCGGCGTATGTTATCCCCCCTCCCCTCCTCCTCCCTATCCAAACCCTCGCTCGTTGCTCGAACGGTTGATCACTGACTGATGCGCGGTCCCTCTTCTCCAGAACTGCCAGGAATACCTCCGCACCCTGTCTGAGGAAATCAAAACCGAAGAGCTGTTGCGCTTGCCCATCAGCACGTTCATCACCGTCATTGGGTGTGGCGACCCTGCCTTGATCGACATGTACACCAAAGCCACAGGCTGCCCGTTCCCCGTCTACACAGACCCGACGCGATCGCTATTTGATGCGCTGGGCATGGTCAAGACGCTCAACTTGGGCACCAAGCCTGCATACACCAAAAAGAGCGTAGCAAAGGGCATCTTTGACAGCATTGGCCAGGCCCTCAGGTTTGTGCCGAAAGGCCTGGCTCTCAAGTCCGGCGACCAGCGCCAAGTAGGTGGCGAGTTCCTCTTCGAGCCCTTTGACATTGTGACGCCCGTGACGACGCCGCACGATGAGCGCGAGCACCAGATGGGATCGTTGGAGGGCCTAGGCCGGGGAGAGGACCACGCGGGAGATGATCGGTCTGAGGAGAAGAAGGTGACGTGGTGCCATCGCATGAAGACGACGAGAGATCACGCTGAGATGCCGGAGCTACGGGAGATTCTGGGTTTAGACAGCCGTGAGGAGTCGGCAACGGGTGGCGCGGCCGAGACGAAGAGGAAGGGGACGGGGCTGAGCATGGCGAGTCAGATGAGCCAGCTGACGCAGGCTGCTGAGCCTACGGAGCCGGCGATTAGGGAGAATGAGTAAGTCGAAGCAGAAGAAGTATGGGCGATATTGTTCTTCTTCTGGTTCGATGGATAATGGCAGTCGTGGCGTTATCCAGTTTTGGGGAATGGTTGTTTTTGATTCTTGCGATTATGGCATCGATATCCCGCTATGAGGCTACGCTCTGTGTGTTTTGAAAGTCATCTGCATCTTCTATCTAGTTTTAAGTTGAGCTAAATACCATGGACCCAACGTCCAAGTCATTCAAAATATACAACAGAAATTGATATTGACTTTTTCTTTTCTTTTTGTTCTTATTCTTCACTCGTGAGCCCAGCTGCCATCCTCTGTGCTTTGGATGACCTCATGGACTTTAAGCCTATAATCCACAATCTCCTTCCCATTCACCAAGTCATTCTCCATTGCTCTCCTGTCTCCTTCTTCTAGATCCTTCGCAATACCCGCCTTGACATGTCTCTCCCTTAGCCGCCTCCTCGCCACCTCAAAATCAACCTCTACAAACCACACTTCATCCAGCAGCGCGGCTGCATCGCGCCAGGTATCCTTATCGAGGGCTAGGTAATTCCCTTCCAGGACTACAATCCGATGTGTAGGCAGGACAGCAATGTCGTCCTCCTTCGGGTCCTTGACGGCGTGGTCAAACGACGGGGCGAGGACAGCGTTCCCGGCATTAGAGGAGATGGGCTTCCGCAGGTCTTGTATAAGGGAGAGGAACTTGGCTGCGTCAAAGGTGAAGGGGGCGCCGCGGCGCAAATGGGCGGTAGCTGGGTCGGGCATGGCGGAGAGAGCGGCGCGAGTGAGGTGGAAGCCGTCCATGGGGAGGAAGGCTGCTGGGGGCGGTGAGGAAGGGGAGGCTTGAAGCGCGAGGGAGTTGAGGCGCTTGGTGATGATTTGGGCGAGGGTTGTTTTGCCTGTGGTTGTGGTGGTGGTGGTGATGTTAGATGCGTGGTTGTTCAGGTGAGAGGGGAGGGGGGGTAGACATACCTGAGCCGGGGATGCCTCCGACGCCAATTACTAGATGATGATGATGGTAGTTAGATTTAGGCATTTACATGAAGTATATTATATAGAATGCGACTTTGGCATAGCTTCGTGTGGTGTTGAGAGAGAGCGCTCACGAGCTGCAGAAGGTGACTTACACAAACGCTGGTCCTCTGGTGTTTCCTGGTACAGCTTCCAGGCCTTCTCGACCAATCTGTGCACTTGGCCCTCCATTGGATATAAAGGACTGAGAAGTCAGCTGTATATGAATGCGAATGCGATGTAGGATGAGTAGTGGAAGAAATAGAGAGAAAGAAAGCAAAAAATTGAAAGCGGGTTGAAGCTCACAAGAGAAACGCGAGCTTAGGATGAGATCGTCAGGCTCCCCGCTGTGGTTCTTTTCGAACCCCACGTTCTCTCCACTATGTGTGTGTGTGTGTGCCTGTTTTTTTAATGATGGATATAGGATAAGCTGACACTTAAAAGGGCAATGTAATTTGCCTAAACTCGACAAATTTGAGAAATCAGGGAATTCAAAAAGTGGATAGTTTGACAAAGAAATCTTGGAGATGCTGTGCGGACGCGTGTTGGCTAAGAGGCAGAGTGGCCATTGTTGTAGAACAACTGTTGGTTACCCCTCTACTAATACTAAGTAGGCATCATCAAGAGGCATGTGCTCAGCTTCAATGGTTGATTCCAACATGTCCTAGCAAAAGGCGTTCACGTCACCCAGATTTTTATACTTTTTTTGGGCCTTGTCTTCCCAGACAGTATTTACAGCCATGGAACATAATCGCAGTTGGCACGATCCTGTGGTGGAGATCTATGGAAACCTCATCACCCCAGGGACTCGCTGCTCCGCTGAAGCCTACGACCTAGCCAACCGGCGATGGTATCGCCTCGACATCGACGCTGAAGTCCGAGACGACGACTGGATGTCATCGCTGGTTACAACACATCTAAGGGAGTACTTTGCCGTCCATGGAGAAGCACCGCCCTGGAACACCATCAAGACAACCCGCAGCGGCAGCCCCGTCGCCTTCACGATCGAGCCTCTTGATCGCGTGGGCAGACCGCTCATGGAGTCAATGTCCTACGGCTCAGCGCCTACCAACAAGTTGCACACCACTACATTCGATGAGCTCGAGGATCTATCATACATAAGTCGAGCGGCGGACCGGTGCACATGGCAGAGCAGAGACTGTGTCTTCAAGCGCATCGAGTTCGACGTCGACTTTGATACTCTTGGGGATGAGATCCGCGTGCGAGAGGCCTTGATTCGTGCGATGGAGCTAGGTAATAAGAAGAATAATAATAAGAGTAATACTGGTGAAGTTAATGCCGAAATGATAAGACGCTTTCTCGTTGTGCCTGTGCTTGCCGTTGTTGTTGGGACGTCTCCTCCCTGGAAGATGGGCACCGTCGCTGGGATTCTCACGCCCTACTCTGGACCTGATCTCGAGATCCTAGCTCGAGACAATAATGACGACCTCCCTATCACCGAGTCCCAGCTCTGGGATCTCGTAAGAGGGGTACACGAGCTTAAGAAACTGGGCATCCAGCACGGCGACATCAAGTACTGGAATACTGTGCTCCAACCACCATCACCACCACCACCACCACCACCACCATCCAAACAAGACGCCGCCGCCGCCGCCGCCGCCGACGACGACGACAATACATCAGCGAAGCTCTTGCTTATTGATCTTGGGACAGAAGCCCCTGATTACGATGGCGATGCAGCAGCGTTGGCGACGCTGCTGCTTTGGTGCCTTGAGCATGCGTCACACTTGAGGGAGAATGAGGCAGCAAAGGAAAGGATATGTGCTGCGGCCGCGGCGCTGGCGGGTGGTGATTTTGAAGCTGCGCTGAGGGGATTGGATCTCCACCGCGGTTAGAGAAAAGGATGTGGGGATTCTCTTCCGTTTAGAGGGCTTTCGAAATTAATAAAGAAAAAAAAAAAAGGAGATCGCGGCATTTGAGGTATGTAAGAGAGAAGACGGAGTGCGCATGTTGAGGTAGAATATCGGTGGAGAAGGTTGCAACTTTTACGTTGCTGATGATTTTCTATCTTTGTTAAGCATTGCGTTCATGTGACCAAAGGGCGTTCTATCGAACTGGCGCCTTCCATCACACACTGGTATTTATAGTACATTTTTCTTATGGCTGTCCTTTAATTCCCATTCACAGATACAGCATGGCCCTTCTTCACGGCCTTGGCTCCATTCCCACCAGTAGAGACGGCCTGTTGCCCCGTTTCAATCTCAATGCCTGAGATAAACAGCGCACTCACGCCCTCAAGCGCTGCTACAAAGACGCAGAGCACGCTGGCGATGACGAAGTGGCTAATGGTCGAGCCAATTTCCAACCAGGAACCTTCATCCCTGACAACCCAAAAGAAATAGAGCGTCAGGACATCGCTCGTCGCCATGACCACCATGAAGAGAGCTGAGGGCGCTACTCCGAGCCGTTTGTTCAACACTCCCAAATTCGCGGAAATCAAGGCAAATGGGATCATGAGCTTGAGTATCAGTAGAGCTCCTTGGGAGAAGGGGTCAAATACGGGAACCAGTCTCATGACGCTCTCTAAGCTGAAGGACGAAACAGACGCTATGTTTCCTGTGCTGAAAAACGCTGATTGTAGCAGAACCATGAAGAATAGGGCTACTCGGGCGTCTGACAACCGCAGTGTGCGGTGCTTCGACTGGCCAGCATCACCGACCGCCGTGGCTGGTTGTCCCTGTGCCTTGGTCTTGGCAGTGGTGAAGTTCTGGAAGCCGACTTCCAGACGAACCCACGCGAATAGCGTGATACAGAACGCTAAATAAAAGAGACCTTCATATGATATTGTTAGAATCACAAATGTGGGAGCACATGTCAAGAAAATGACCATGAGTCGCCGAATGTGATGACTACTTGGCTGTAGTCGGTAAGCCAAAGGCATAAGCAGCGAGATGACTATATATGTCGTTCGCCATGTCAGAAACAAATATTCAGCTACACCCACCACCGCACTTCTCTTCGGCTGCGAGACTTACCTAACACCATCCATCCGACAAGTTGATTTCCAAGAGGCAGACCCTGCTTCGCTTGGAGTGACAAGGCACTGGACCGGGTGACAAAGGTCGATAGGAGCACAAGCCCAATCTATGGCGAAGTCAGGAACGAAACATATCTATTGGCGCATGTGTAGAGCCGCACCTGAACACCTGTAATAGTCTTCTCAATTGTGCGACCTCCATTGTCGGAGGTCTTGGTGTCAAGCGACGTGAAACCTGACAGGACGAAATCTTCAAACACCAAATATAACAAGCCGATGAACGCCATCAGCAAGCCGCTGGTGGTTCTAGGGTCCGTCAGCACCGTTATGCAGCGTAAGGGTGGCGCTTAAACCTACATCAATGTCACGTTTTCAACTTTCATGGCATCTAGCAATGTAAATGTGCTCATTGTGAGACACGATACAACCCAAACCAAGGTGAGGGAGGCATAGGAGCGCAGGAAAGAGACACCGAATGTGACAGGCCACAACGCTCCGAGGAAAAAAAGCCCGGTAAGGACTTCTCGGTGGATATAGCCCACAGCCTAGGATGGGTGTTAGCCTGGTTAAGATCATTGTTAAAAACCCACACGTACTAGTGACTGTATGACGGCAACATAGACGATAGTGTAGAAGAGTAAAGCCAGAGCTGCACTAGACGTCTTGATGTGTCCAAATAAGATTCGATAACCCTGTGCCAAACTCCGCCAGCGGCAGAATGTCTCCTCCCAGAAGAACACCGGGAAAAAGGCATAAGCGTAATAGGTTAGGGGTGACTTGGAGATTACGAAAGATGCGAAGAGACCTGCCAGGGCTGAGGAGAACAATATTGTGCCGGAAAGGGTTCTCTCAGACGGAATGCTCTTCTGCACGACAAAAGTATCGACAACTGTAGTAATTGCATATGCAATCCAGCCCAGGTATCCGAGTGTGATGAGAGCGCGTAGAAAAAGCCAGTCATACGTCTGCAGATAGCGAAGGCCTTCTAGAGCCAACTCAATTAGGGCGTCTGACTCCTCAATGGCTTCTTCATATTTGCCGGCGGAGATCAAGTCGCGAATATCCGAGACCCGTCGCTCTGTGCTGAAACTCCCACCGCTCAAGGCAGCAAAGGGCTTGTATCTGAGCTCATTGGTCATTTTCTTTTCTTCCTTGACTTGGTACATTTCCAAAATCCCTTGTGCGTTGACCAGCAACGCCTCCGCCTTCTCACGATTATTAGCAGAGAGATATGTGAGAGGGAGTTTTCCCACCGAGTTCGCAGGAAATTCGGTTCCGATGAGGTAGGCCATCAGAGCGGCAATATCAGCCTGGGCAACATCATGCCTTCTAACGTGGTCGAGACCCCAGTCAGCAGAGTAGTTGGTGTGTCCGGGAGCAATCGAGCCGTGGTGCAATTCAGGAGCAGCTATGCCCGAACCCCAGGTAATAAGGGGCGTTCTCGTGTTGTTCGGATGACCGTCTCCATGGCTTCCCCAATCACTCATCCCATGATCAGCTGTGAAGATGAATGCCGTTCTATCATCGGAATAAAACTTTTGAATAAGTTCTGTGATTTCCTTGACACCTTGATCCACAATTTTGATGTTGTGTAAGTACTCCGGGGAATACGGACGAGAGGCATGACCAGTGGTGTCGATACCGAGAAGGTGCAAGAAAAACACAGACTTGTCCTGGCGGAGCGCCTTGTCGAGCGTTTTGTTAGTCGCCGCTTCAGCAAAAAGGCCCTTCACACGATCAAAGACCCAGACATCAAGCTCAGTTGCGTCTTTGGACCAATCTTCAAATTCAGGGTCGTATGAATATGCATCCACGCGACCTGGCACTGCACCTCGCTCGAACATTGGCAGAATGTCAGGGCTGCCCCAACTCCAGGTATGACGGCTTCGGTTGAACACGCTATCAAAGTTGACCGGATTGAGCTTCCAGCCGGTGGCAACGGCAGAGACATCTTCGTACAGACCGGCGATCAAGGCGACATGGCCAGGGCGGGACTCGGTAGGAACGCGCGTGTGGGATATGCCAAATGTACCGTCGTGGAGAATGCGGGATCGGAGGAAAGGAGTCAACGGACGAGGCTTGAGATCTTGGTCGGATTTAGGATACGGCTCGGGAAATGATTCAAACGCTTTGTCGGCTCGTAGTCCGTCACCTAGGGGTTCTGTGTTAAGCGGGATGGCGAAGGATCAAGCCAGACAAGAGAAGTTACCAACGAAGAGAACAAGCCTGTCTGCCGGCGCTTTTGTTTTGGCTGGTCGCTCGATACCATAGAGTCGCATGCCTGAGACGATGGGGCTCACAAAGTAGATATCAAAGATTGACATGATATACACCAAGTGAAACACCACGGCGAGAGCCAAGAAAGCAAAGCGACTGGCGGCCGCCATGATGGCGGGATGGACAGCGAACGGCTGAGCGCAAAGTGTGTGAGGTTCTCAGAGGCCGATTAGATACCTCCACAGCAGCTTGACAGAAACAATCGAGTATAGCGGACTAGAATCTCAACAATTGACGGTTGTAGTTGCAAAGAGCGAGCGAAGCGCAACCTGGTGTTGATACTCAAACGAGGGACTGGTAGTGTATAGAGCAGTTTAGTAAGGGCTCTATAAACACATAGTTTACGTGTACCGCCATGCATTGGAAAGACATGGGCTGCAAAAATTACCATTGACTGACCTGGGAGAAGTCTGAGGGATGCGAGAGCATCTCGAATGAATGACAGGCTGAAAGCAATGTTGCAACTTGGACTTTCAGACACTGCATCAGGAGGTCGAGGCGCCTATCAAAGGGGGCCTGAAATTTGGCCGTTTAGAACGTGGCCAATTGGCGTAGCGGCTCGCGACAACCTGTCACGCTGTCACGTTACCAGACCCCCACTAGACGCCCTGGCCGTTTAACTTCGGGCTCATGAGTTGGGCTGGCCCGCAGGCTGTTTCGAACATACTGGCCTACGGTCGGAAGTAATGGTTGTGATAGTGAAATATCGATGGGATTAAATACTAAGTGGGATATCTGAAAATTGAAAATATCAAGTATGTAGTTCCATATAACCTATTGTATGCTCTAGTCTAATATCAATCATCTGTAAAAGTGTTCCATTTGGTAAAGTTCTTTTAATGTAAGACATCCAACGCGAAGTTGTCAATGCGGCAACACAAACAGCCACAGCGCACCTGCACGTAGAGTAACAAATATATATTTATACATACCGTGACATATTTACTAAGATATCATTCGAATGATATGTTCACCAACTCGCTTTCATCATTGTTTCTCAGGAGGAGAGGTAGTGTAACCAGGCGGCCAATCAGAACGTCGATGTCCCTCCAAGCAGCCCCTCTCTCCCACTTGCCTGCTGCCACTCTTCTAGAAAGCCAGAAAACCTTGAACTAGCTCTAGTTGTAAGCCCTCGACAAGAATACAACAACCGACGTTGGCCAAGATGGCAGCCCAAGTTCCCACCGAAGCTCTGAAGGAGCTGAAAGGTACCGAATGCTTAAAATAGTTTGCTTGATTCGAAGAAGAGTCTTGAGTTTGTTAACCATATATCAATTTTCAGTGGCCGACAGCACCAAGGCCGCCGCCAACGGCAAGGCCGGTAGCGCCGCAAATGGCGACGATGAGGATGCGCATGAGGGTGAAGACTCTGAAGATGACGCCGAAGAGACCACTCCTGCTGCTGGCGCAGCAAAAAAGAAGAAGAAGAGAAAGCCCAAGAAGAAGAAGAAGGCTCCCACCAGCCAGACTGAGCCGCCCCGAGTGCTGGTCAGCCAGCTTTTCCCGAATAAGAACTACCCCAAGGGCGAGGAAGTCGAGTACAAGGACGAAAACAACTACCGAACTACAAACGAAGAGAAACGTCATTTAGACAATCTCAACAGCGACTTCTTGGCAGATTATCGTGAGGCTGCAGAGATTCATCGCCAGGTGCGCCAGTATGCGCAAAAGGTCATTAAACCTGGCCAGACTTTGACGGAGATTGCGGAGACCATCGAAGACAGCGTGAGGGCTTTGACCGGCCACTCTGGCCTGGAAGACGGCGACGCTCTAAAGGCTGGCATGGGCTTCCCCTGTGGTCTGAGTTTGAATCACTGCGCTGCTCATTATACCCCGAATGCGGGCAACAAAATGGTGCTGCAACAGGAGGACGTCATGAAGGTGGATTTTGGAGTTCACGTCAACGGCAAGATTGTCGACTCTGCCTTCACCATGGCATTCGAGCCCAAGTATGACAATCTTCTCCAGGCAGTCAGAGAAGCCACCAACGCTGGTATCCGCGAAGCCGGCATCGACGCTCGTGTTGGTGAGATTGGCGGGGTGATCCAAGAAGTCATGGAAAGTTTTGAAGTGGAGATTGACGGAACCACATACCCCGTCAAGAGCATCCGCAACTTGACGGGACACACCATCCTGCCCTACAGCATCCATGGCACCAAGGCCGTGCCGATTGTCAAGAGCAACGACTCGACCAAGATGGAGGAGGGTGACGTGTTTGCCATTGAAACATTTGGCAGCACAGGTAATGGGCATGTCAGGGACGATGGAGAGGTCTCGCACTACGCTAAGGTTGGGGACGTGCAAAAGGTGGACCTGCGTCTGAGCTCGGCCAAGACGTTGTTGAACGTGATTAACAAGAACTTTGGGACTCTGCCATTTTGCCGGCGATATCTTGACCGACTGGGCCAGGAAAAGTATTTGCTGGGAGTAAGTGATTTATTCCTTTTTTTCCCCTTCTTCTTCTGGGGTGATGGAGACGGTTACTGATGCATTTCACAGCTCAATAGCCTGGTGCAAAATGACATTGTCGAGGCTTACCCGCCCTTGTGTGATAAGAAGGGATCGTATACTGCCCAGTTTGAGCATGTAAGTGGCCCTACCTGCCTCCGTGATAACTACGTTGTTGACCAAGTCCAAGACTATCCTGATTCGACCAACTGTAAAAGAGGTCATTAGCCGTGGTGAAGATTATTAGGGGACAAGTCAAGAGATGGATCTGAAATACGACTATTCTTGACACCTATGTATGAATTTCTATGATATCACGGTAGCAATAAAAAAAAAAAGGGTCAAGTTTACCAGTGTTACCATCCAACCGTCCTCAACTGCTGGGATATACAAAAAGCCAACAAGTTTCGGGACTAGTAGGGCGATCATGAAGCGGGCTTCCCCAGATCTAGGATGTGACAAAGAATGGACAAGTCCCATTAAATCGTCGCCAATTAGCAGCTCTCGATCCGGATCATCGTTCGTAGCTTGCACACTGCTCGCAGCAAACCCAGCAATACCCAGGCTATGCCATGTATTCTCGCCACACCATATACAGGTTTGTCGCAGCCTGAACGGGTTCTGTGACGGAGGATGCGGATAAACCGAACAAATCGAGCCAACCAGGACAGCTTCCGGCTCCCACCGTTCCCCGAAGATTTTTCGCCCTAGCGCCTCAGCGCTTGACCATACCGGGACTAGAAGCTACTGGAATGAGCATAGTGGACACAGCCGAGCCAGTCAGAAAGACAAGATTTCACAGAGGCAAGGGCGGAGACGCCTACCAGTCCTAACCCCGGGCAGCGTTTGGCCTGTCAACTGTTTCTCGTTGATTCTGATTTTACATGTGGCCAAAAAATTCCCTTATCACGGGGCGGGCGGGCTTTATCTATCTTACTCTTCCGAACCATCACCGCCCCTGAAAAACCCGCACACACTCTCTCTCCTCCACTAGATTTTCTGCAACTACTGCTGCTGCCCGATAAAATCCTTTTTTTATTACCCCAGCTTTTTGCATCGTTTTGATTACCTTGGATGGCCAACGAGATTGGTTCCCTTAATTCGATCATTCCTGCTTGACGATTATTCCCTCTCTTTCGTCTTCTATCTGGATACTAAGGAACAGAAAAGAAGAAGCTATACGCTACACTCAGCGTCCCGCACGCGACTGGGGATCATTACCCTTGGTATCCCTAGACCGGGGGTCTCTTTTTTTTCTTTTTCTTTTCGCTTGTGAATTACCGCCACCCGAGAAGAGGAGCTTCGACCACCGCTGAACCTCTTCCTATCCATCACCAACCTCACCTCTCCTCCTCCGATCATCTCTCTTCCTTCTCCCCCACCCACGCCAAAAGCCAACCTCATCCTCACCCCACGATGAAGGTCTTCTCAAACACCGTCACATTCAACTACTCATGGGACGAGGTCTCCACCGCCAACTGGCGCAAATACGGCCCATGGAACAACAAGTCCGAGCACGTCATTGCCGTAGACACGCTCTCACGGCAAGTCGACGCTGCGACGGGCATCCTGCGCACCGAACGCCTCATCACATGCAAGCAAGCCGCCCCCGACTGGCTTAAGACCCTCCTGGGGGGCAACATGGAGGAGAGCTTTGTCTACGAGGCCAGCTACGTCGACCCCAAGAGCAAGACCGTCACCATGGTCAGCCAGAACCTGACGTGGAGCAACTTGGTCCGCGTGCAGGAGGAGGTCATCTACCGGCCGCTAAGTGACAACCAGACGCAGTTTCTGCAGAGCGCTCGCATCACGGCGCTGTGTGGTGGTTGGCAAAAGATTAAGAACTCGATTGAGGACACACTGGTCAACAGGTTCAAGGAGAACGCGGTTAAAGGCCGGGAAGGCTTTGAGCGAGTTCTCGAGATGAGCCGGATTGTCTTCGCCGAGGAGCGAGAGCGTCTGCAACAGGCCAGCCAGATGATGATGTGAATGAAAAAAAAACACAGCGCTGCAACGGGTTTTTTTTTCGGTGTCTCGTCACATATGACAAATGACGATTCGAAGAAGCATCACCACTCTACTTTGTCACCACCTTTTCCTCTTTCTTATCATTCATTTCACGGCGTTTTTGGTTAAAGATGAAGACGATGACGACCTTGCATCAGAGTTTTCTACTTTTGATCTTTTCTTCTCTCAAGCATTCTGATTTTCTAGGCGTGGAGTTCGGATATAAAAACTGGGTCATGTTTCTTTTTTGTTATACAGGAGACGAGACCAAAGAACGGCATACACAAGCTGCAGTCGAAATAAAAAAGCAAGGCGGGTTAATTCGAGCAGGGAGATACCAAAGAGAAGACCAGCGGAAGAAGCCCCGCAGCAGTGAAATAGAGCTGGGGAGAGTTATCTAGAGTCTAGAGCATTTCTGTACATACATTACATGCATTTGTGTGTCAAACAGAGTTTATTCCACACATGTTCATGATGCTGATTTCTATGGGAGTCCAGTGAGATGAGGCGATGCGGGACAGGAGAACTCCGCAGATCGGACATGATTTGACTCGATGTTGCTTTCGTGATGTGTTGGAGGTGCATGTACGTACCCCACACTAAGCCAGTCTTTTAAAGAGGGTCAGATATGAAGGGACTCCTCATTATATATTTCCCAGGAGCATCTATGCTCCTTGAGATGCTACAGCTATAGATTAAGAGAAACAGCAACTATCCCTCTGTAGATCCCCCACTATCAATCAAAGTGCAGATAATACAAATACCTAAGGTCCATAGCCGCAAATACCATCACAACAAACGTACTCCACCTCTACTATGCTCTACGCAGACCAGACAATCGATCTTGTTCTCTCCACAGTAATTGGTCCAACACAACACAACACCGTTCAGAAAGTCACAGACAGATGTTAGGACAAGAGATACAAAGAGTGATATATGTGAATGTTTGAGTTTGGATGGTCTAGTCTTTGTGAATTCGCACACCGCCTTGGAAGTGACAAGATGATATAATATGAGGCACAGGTAGAGAGCACGCGAGGAGTAGATGAAATGGTGGCGGTGAAGCTCCACTGGAGCTAAAATCGCCTGTACTGGTACAGCTGGTACATACGCACCTAGGTACGCTATCCAATACCTGGGGGAAAAGAACAGAGATAAAATGATGGTTCATTTTCCATGCTGCAGAATGCGACAGAAGGAAAATAAAGGAGAGAAATTACGGGTTTGCTTATCCTGGGGCTTTATTGATATATCTTTGGTGTTTTTCTTTAGGTTGCAAATCGCTGCAGAATACACTCCGGCTGTAGAACGTGATGATACCACCGTTGGTGTAGCAAAAGGTCGCGTGCTCTCACCCCGCTACTGGAAAAGTACCTGCACAACGTAAAGTGTCTACCTATACAGCTTAGTAATACTTCTCGGTCATCTAAACACCCTCACTACTAATACCAGTACAGCCAGTGGTATGCGCCTTTATTAATAGGCGTTAATTAATTAATTAATTAATTTAAAATTCGCAAAACGTTTTAATAGCATTTTTCTTTATGTCCAAGTGACACCATATATTAGTAGAGAGCGTTGGTTACTATGATTTTTTAATTGTAATAGATGTTGGTGGTTTAAATTGGTGTAAGAGGATAGCAGTGATATAATGAGGAGAGTATATGCAGAATAGAATAAAAAGATATTGAAAAATTGTACATTTTCTAGCTAATTAAACCATCGTTCAAGGTATTCGTTCGTCGTGACGATATATGACTTTGTAGTTGCGTTCACAGCTCGCGCTAAATCACCAACATTTCTCATACCGCACCCAGAATGCAAATCGCGCAACTTATCCCAAACACACTGATCAGACGAAATAGGATAAATTGGTCCGCGGAATAAAGGGAAAAGCGAGATTGCGGCCTAGACATTGAAAATTAGAAAAATGAGGCCTCATCAATACGACCCCCTAAAATACAAGAAATAAGTGTATTAACATTAAATACGGATGGGTGTGTCTCCTCGCTGCCTATAAGGGGAGTGCTAGGCGCAGTACATAGAAATGGGTGCCAGAGCTGATATATGTCAATGGATTGCCCCGACATAATGTATTGGTGGAACACTATTCGAGATTGCGTAAAGACCGCTATAGTGTATTAAGGTGTGCATTATTCCATTTATTTAGATACACATTTATCTTGTATCTCAATCACCGAATTTTAGTCTATAATAGCGTTTTGCAGGAACAAGAACCCGAATAAATGATACAATGAAAGGAGCAGCACACAGTCTCTATAGAAGGATAATCGAGGAAATGGTGGTTATTTCAGTAGGCAGGATAATTTAGGCACCCCTTGAGTATTAGAGTAATGGAGCGTTTTGCCCGTAAGGTGAGGAATAATAAAAATATAGAGGAGATCTAACCATCATGATCAAGTACTTTGGTGGGGGGGGGGGGGGGGGGGGGAACCCATTTTGGCATTAAATAAAAACAA